>BDCZ01000112.1:78807-89562 GCA_001662365.1 Chlamydomonas applanata
GCTCGCCAAGCAGCGCTGTGGACGATGCAATATCTGCTGGGTCAGGGTTCTGGGCTGGCACTGTGCGGTTTGGCTTCTCAGGTAGAATGTCCATTCTGCGAGGATCGCTAATTTGGAACGTGGTACCAAGCTTGATGGTCTTGGACTCCTTCTTCACTGTGAGGAGGGAGCAGTGTGCGCATGGAAGTACATGGCTTGCATGCGTGGCACACACTCCTGTTCCATTAAACTTCGGCAAGTGCATGCTCTTCGCTCTATCGCATAAGTGCAGGACGCTTGATGCAGGGCACCTACGTAGTTTGCAAGCACACTGCTGTGGGTATGGCATCCGAAGCCGCGCCACCCCGCACTCACCATGCTCCTCCCAGATGCTGTTTTTAGAAACTGCGTCAAGCTTTGAAGACAATAGTGCCATGGCTGCAACAATGTGGGATGATGAAGCGAAGATCCTTCGAAGGCCAGTTACAACCAGGACGACTTGTTATATGTTGCTGCAAACAACGCGACACTCAGAGGCTAGATTTCTGAGTTGGAGAGGGTTCTCCGCATGTGCTTTGTGCAACTTGCTGAAGCTGCTGTACTGGGTACGTGTGCTTTGTTCAGTCGCGCGCAGTCCGGATGCGGCTTTACTCTGCCACGGGCCATGATAGTGTGGGTCCTGGCCCCTTCGCCTTCTGTACAACAGGTCAGCAGTTCTAGAGCAGCAACTGAAGAACGGTGTGTTTACACAGTTGCATGCTGGGCAAGTAACAAGAACGGGAGTTTCACGCCTTGGGTTTGGCGTTGCTGACGAGGTATGCCCGCAGCTTGTCCAGCGACTTGTACCTGCAGAAAAACAACGATTGAGGCAGGCCGCACACATCGGCCAAAACATGCATGGTGTTGCCGACTGTCAAGTTGCAAAGGTCCCTTCTTGCCAGATAGGGCAGTGTATAGCAGACCAGAAATCTGTAATGCATGCCTTAGAACGAGATGCCCTTGTCAGCTTGAGAGCTGTTGCCCTTCGTACCTATGGCTGATGCTGTTCTTGAGCGTCTTGTCCATCTCGGCGTACGTTTGCCCAGTGCCGTCCGCTTCAAACACGGGGTCCCACCCAAAATCAGATGGGCCGCGTGCAGGTACGATGTGTCCGGGCGTGCGGCCCACAAACACCATTGGCTCCACATCCGGCCCTGCTTTACGATGAGCCGGCGCATACTGCTGGTTGGGAAGCATGCAGGTGGGCACACGTCCGGTACAAGCTTGTGCCCAGCGATCAGCATAAACACAACATCAACGTGTGCATGACCCAAATGGCGAAAGGCCAGTGCCAAGCAACACTTTGCGTACCTGGCGTGTACGCGAAGATACACTGCGCATACGCGCTCTTGTCATCGTACGCAGCTGCAAGCAGTCAAGGCAGCAGCAAAGCATATCTTGGCAAGGCTGGGAAATCAAGGTGTGTTGATGGATTGTTCCTCAACCCAACAGCAGCGAGTTTGATACATTTATACTGCCCCCCCTGCCCCCACCCCTATTGTGCACCCACCCAGCATTTTGTTCAAACCATCGTGGCCCAACTTCTCCAAGAACCACTTGATGTATGGCCCAGGAAGCCCTTGCAATGCATTGAAGCACAGACTTGTGTCCTCCACCATGACCGCTCCCTGCACAAGCTTGGCTGCAATGCGGCACTTCTCCTTGCTGATCTCCTCTGGCTCACCCTGTGTTCAGGCATAGCAGCCAGAGTCCGCAACGTCAGCGTAAATGCGAGCTAGCAGGCATTAAGCATGATGGATGCAGTACAATGCACAGTATACCTGCAGCTCCGGCAGATCCAGCTTTACTGACTCCACTTTAAAAGGCAGTTCCTGCGATCCTGCTGCAAGGATGGCGATGACCTGCATGTATGCCATGCAGTTGACGCAAATCAGCATGTCTCTGCATGGTGCACACAGCCACAGATGCATGGAGACCCCATCCTGTGCACCTCCTCTAGTTTCTTCTTGTTGCCCGTGGCAAAGAAGATTGTGTCAGGTGTGGCATGCACTTGTGCCGCCATGGTTGCAATCTTCCTCGTGGCAGCTGCTGTGACGCGCAGGGATCGCGCAGCTGGGAGCCTCGAGCAGCTTGCAAGCATAATCAGTATTGTACGATGGCCAACAAGCGTGCAAGTGCAATGTAGCTGAGAAGTGTAAGTAGGGCTTTTTGCGATCGATTGACAGATCGCTTCGGACATCACGCTGCTACATATGAATATGGTCGATTCACATAACAGCGACTTGCAAAAGCCAGGGGCGCGGGTCCTGATCGTGAACGACCGTGCCACTGTTCGTTACGTGGGGAATGTCGCTGGTCAAGAAGGCGTGTGGGTAGGGGTAGAATGGGATGATCCCAGCCGCGGCAAGCATGATGGGATGACAGGTGGTGTCAGGTATTTTGGCCCCACAGCCGCTGGTCCCACAGCTGGCTCGTTTGTGCGCATTGAAAAGGTGGACTTTGGCATCAGTGTGCTGGAGGCCTTGCGCCTGCGGTACACAAACCAGCGTGGAGAGCTAGGCGAAGTCGCAGCGGATGAAATGTATGTGCATACCGTGCGCCAACAGAAGGTGCAGATCGAGGTCGTGGGCATTGAGAAGATCAAGGCGCTGCAGAGCATGACCAACAAGCTCGTGTCAGCACGCCTAGTGAATGCGCACGTCTCGCATGTGGTACGCGCCTGGCCCAGTTTTGGGTGGTCCGTTTGACTCCTATTACTACATGCTCATGCCATGTGCATGCACCACATGCATACGTTTGCCGTTCCTGGTCATGCACCATGTGCCCAAGTCACACTGCGTTTGCGCTGTGCATGAACCTCCATCATGCGTACATGCCAACGCTTGCTTGCAGGGTGATGCTGATGCACTGCGTGATGCGGGGGCCAGCCTTGCGGAGCTGGACCTCACAGGCAACCTCATCCACGACTGGGGCTTTGTGCAGCAGCTCTTGGCATCACTGCCCAACCTGCAGGTGGGGTATGAAGCGCGTGGGCGCATATGTGCTTGGAATGAGCACCAGCCTCACCCATGCAAGCAGTATCCGCACCACAACCCAACCCGTGCCAATCCCAAACTCCCACACGAAACCACACACTTGGAGCCGCGCAGTTTGTGCGTATGCTGTGGCAGGATGCACAGCAGACGCCGGCGGGAAGCAGGCATACATGCAGCTGAGGAGCAGGATCAGGACATGCTTGCAAAGCCAAACATCTGTGGAATGCAAGCAGCAGTGCGTGCAAACAGCATCGTGCCAAAATGACAACACGATGAACTCTTGGCGCCCATTGGACATGCTGATGTTGTTTGAGGTGCCACGTGCTCCAATGTGATTGCTTATTGTTTGCTCATGATCATGCGCAGGCACTGAATTTGACGGGGAACAGCATGCACCTGCCCCCAGGCCCAGATCCATCATGGCCCCCTCCGTTACTAGTCAACCTCAAGGCGCTTGTGCTGAATGACACGGGCATCACATGGCAGCAGATCGTGCTTCTTGAGCCTGCTCTGCCAAGCTTGGCAGAGTTACACCTGGCTGGAAATAGGATCAATAGCTTGCACCCCAGTGACTACGCTTCATCATCATCAACAAGTTCCCAGCATGTTTCCGGTTTCAGGAGCCTGCAGGCAAGTCTGACTACCGGCTGTGCAGTGATTTCAGTGCTGCTTGGCCAGACTCATCCCATCATAATTTCATAATGCATCTGCGTGGGGCTACAACTGACACAGCCATGCTGCACCTTATTGTTGTGTATGCTTGAGCCTGGTGTTCTGTGTGCCACGGGTCAATTGAATGGCTCATTCTCCATGTTGCAGGTGCTGAGCCTGGATGACAACAAGCTCGCAGACTGGCAGGAGGTGGTTAGGCTGCAACAGCTGCCTGCCCTTAAGAAGCTCAGCTTGTCAAGCAACCCACTGTCCAGTGTGACCTGGCTGCAAGGTGATGGCGCAGGGGGTTGCGCTGGGTTTGCAGCTCTGGAGGCGCTCTACCTCGCTGGCTGCAGTCTGGCCAAGTGGTCAGATGTGGATGCGCTGAATCAGCTGCCCAAGTTGCAGGAGCTACGGCTTACAGGCAATCCTGTCCTGCAGTTGTCAAGGAGTGGAGGGCGATTTGAGGTAGGCAGCGTGTGTGGTCAAGTGCGACGCTTTTGAGGGTGATATAAAAATAATACCACGGCATTTCACAGATTCATCTGCTTGCCGGAGCCCATTAACTAGAAATTTCTAAAGCCCATAGAGATCCAGGCGCCTGCACGAATGGACACTCATCCAACAAACAGATGGGTGGGGGTGATGTTCTGCTGCATACCCAATTATTGAAGCACCCATTCAAGCCACAGAGGCCCACAACTGCTGCTGGTGAACTTCCTCTCATTGGTCTGCAGGTGATTGGCCGTGTGGCCTTGCTGACGATGCTCAACGGCGCTAATGTCAAGCAGCGTGAACGCCGTGACGCAGAGCTGCGCTACTTGCAGGTGTGCAGTAGCTTTCCTTGTCTGCGTGAGCCTTGCCATGTACTGCACCTTTTTCACGCGCAGCCTCGCCCTGCAGTTTGACCCCTTCCCTGCCTGCCTTGCATTGCAGAACGCGTTGGCAGAACTGGAGGACGCAGAAGACACGGATGTGCGTGATGCCGTGGCCCTTTCACACCCACGCCTGCGAGAGCTGAGTGCACGGTATGGCGAGGTGATGGGCAGCAGCAGCAAGGGCGCTGGCGGCAGTAGCATGGCTTCTGCTATGCTGGAGCTCAAGCTCACGTGTGTGGCGGCAAGCGCAGCAGCCAAGATGGGCACACAGGTGGGCAGTGTGAATTCTTGCACCTGTGGATTTGCAGCCATCTTGCAGCCATTGTGCTTGTGCGGGCGCTGGTCAGTATCGTAAGCACCACATGCTTTGCTTTTGGCACTGTTGGCACCTGACTTAGTACAGTGTTTCTGATTGGGGGTTACTGCGATCCCTGATCCTCCTGCCAACCGGCTGCTTCCGTGCCTGCCAGCATCTTGCTACGATTGGCAACATGCTTTTGATAGAAAACTTGCAGCACAGACAACGTGGGGGCACGGCACGAGGTGAACCATTATGAGCTAGCTGACTGACAGCACATCCAATGCAATTGCCGGCTGTAGGTGAAGAAGCTGCCACGCTCCACCACAATTGCCGCGTTGCGGGTACTATGTGACAAGCTGTTCAAGGTGCGGCCCGGCCATCAGACGTTGTTCATGCGCGCCCCCGGCGACCCACTGCCAGAGGAACTGGTTGGCGACGACGACACGCGTACGCTGGGTTTCTTCGGCATGCAGGTAGACCAAGTTTTGATGTGAGACCAGCACGGTCGTGCCTGCTAGCCAACTGAATTCGATTTAGCAGCTGAGCCAATGGAAGGCCCTGCCCCCTGCTTTTCTTTTCCTGAACACACACGCACGCGCACATGCCTGCCATGTCTGTTGTCCCATGTGCCTGTGTTTGCTGCACAAAAGTGTCTCTGGTGATCTTACAAATGCCCACGCGCGCAGGATGGGTACGAGGTGCTGGTGGATGAGGTGGACCCGCTGGCGCGGCAGAAACGAGCAGAGGAGGAACGTGTTCGTGAGGCACATGTGCACGAAACACGGTTGGCTGAACAGCTGAAGACAGCAGAGGTGTTGCAAGCCGAGTTCACACGCACGCTGGGGCTCGAGTCGCAGGTTGTGTTGTGAAGTGCTGGTTAGGTAAAGTTGGGTGTCAAGGCAAGGTTAAGTTGCGTGTCCTCAGGGCTTGATCACTGACATGTGGCATTGTGGAGACATCCTTCCATTACAAAAGACAATTTTGCGGTGAGGCCGAAATCGGCATAGCAAACAAGGCAACCATATGTACAAGCAAGCTAAGAGCCCCCCATGTCCGTGTCAAGCCATGTTTGTCATTATGCTTGTACGGGGTGCTGCAGCTCCAGCTGGACTGCCTGGGTGCAGGTGGCCCTCCCATACGTGTTTACAACCACGAGGTCAGAGCCATGTTGTGTGATGCTGCAGACATCAAACTCAGCACAGCAAGTGCACGCAGCAGGGTCTGGCAGGTACTATGTGATGGACATGTATACGCGTGCTGTACATGGACGATGCAGTACATTCCATGCAGCAAGCGTTTGCAACACGACGAACCATCTCCAACTCACTACTCATCAGCATCTGACTCACGAGCGTATGACTCCCCCCTCAACAGGGCACCCCATGCCCTACCCCATGCGCTTCTGTGCGCGCACACAGGAGCTCAACCAGCTGGTGAGCAATTGCTGTGGGGATGGCAATGCCATGTTATCAAGCAGGCACGTGAGCAAGCTGCATGCAGGTTGTGAAGAGTGACCCTTGAAGACATTTGGATACTTTTCGCAGCAGTGAATGCTGGCAGAAGTAGGCTTGGATTTAAGCAGACGACTATAGCAGTCAGGGCAGGTTGTTTAGCACCCTGCCCCCTCAGATCACTGTCCCAGCCTCCACAGCTTGTTCGCTGCAAGTACCAAACCACTCAACATGGCCACATGTGGGTGCAAGGCCTGCATGCTGCTGCTGCTGCTGCTGCCCTGCTGGCTTGCTGTTTTGCACTGGAGCTGCTGTCACATGCCCCAGCCCCCCTGCAAAACATTGCCCCACGCGCTGTGTGTTCAAACCTGCAGACATCAGCAAAGTATATATTGTGAAGGGCAGCAGCTGCTGCATGGCTGTGCTGCAGGGGCAGAAGCAGACCTTCATGGTGCATATCGGCTCTAACACTGCTGGGGCAGTGCGCCTACCCAAAGACCTGCGGTTTGATGTAGGTGGTGGAGGATTCAATGGTCCTGGTCTTATCTGCCGACAGGGAACTGCATGTAAACATGACATTATTGTTCACAAACAAATCCAAGCTGGTCCCCATCGCCCAAGTCAGCGTGCAGACATCCATGATCTAGGATGAAGTACCTCTCATGTTGAATGCCATACTCTCTGTTGTATTTGCCGTCGCTATGCCCTACCAGGTCAAGGGCGCAGAGGAGGTCCGCGATGTGGCCATGCAGCTGCCCACATCTTCGGAGGGACATATCGTGTGTGTGGCGCTGGTGCGGCTGTGCAAGAAAGGGAAGGGCAAGGAAACCTGGATTGTTTCTTCAAGTAAGTGCTGGGAACACGGCTGCAGCCGTGAAGGACGACGGGCTGTAGGGCAAAAGGCTGCCAGATGCATAGGGCTTGCAGCATGTGCTGTCCAGGTGTAGCTCGAGGCTGCAGCGTGCCAGCATGGTTGCTTTGTCTCTGTGGGCTTGCAGCTGTTTTGAGCTGTGCTGGGTGCTCTGTCGTGTAGTGTGCAGGCAAGAAAGTGGACGTGCTGAGCGAAGAGGACCTTGAGGTGCTCGTGACGCCGGACATAGACATGGCGCTATTGGCGGCCGACCCTGGTGGGTGCCAGCATGCCAGCACAGCCAGGATCAATGCACACGGTGTCATGATTAGCCATGGTGCTTGGTATTGGCCTTGAGCTGCGCTTCACAGCCTGCCTATAACCTGCCAGATCTAGCTGCTCTACACTTCGCCGGCCCTATCTCCAATCCAGTATGCAGTGCATTCTTCACACACCGGCAGACCGCTATGACAAGATTTTTGCGGTGCGTGTGGAGGACACAGCAAACGCCATCTCCTTTACTGGAGATGGTCGCTATGTTGGACTGGAGGCGGTTTGGGCCGTCAGTTGCTCTGGCTGTCATGTGTTGGCAGCTCGGCTATCAGCTTGGCCGCTGCGGTGCGCTTTGCTGTGCTGTGCTGAAACCTACAATGTAGTCCATGTGGTGCTCAGCATTACAGAAATGGTAGGCCCCTGCCGGCAGCCCACCGATGGTATGGTGCAACAGCGGCACAACGCAGGGGGCCGGGCCAGCCTTGAAACCATTCACTACAGCACGTGTCATACGTAGCGACATGGGCGTGGCAGGCGATAGTAGCCACGTGCCCCATTAGCTGATTTGTGCGGCCTGCCGCAGGCATACAGCAGCCACCTGCGGAAACGAACATCCTAGTGCACTTCACACACACACACACGCACGCACACACCACGCATGCTCACGTCCACCCGATACCACCACCATGCAACCTGCACTACCTAGCACACACGGCCACCAATACCGAATAGAACAAGTTATCTGATCTGGAATCTGGTACATCATCTGATACTTTTGAACGGTATCAGACGTCTCACTCAATTGCATGATTCGGTTGGGTACCTAGGACTAGGTACACAACCGAAGTATGCAATCGAGTGAGACCTCTGATTCCGTGCTTCAGATGCAAGTTCTCAGGTACTCACATCCCAAAGATGTACAGTATAGCATGTTGAGTCTCACTGTATTGCCTATGATCTGACGACCTGTAGACTTGAGCACACCAGCAGCTCACCACTCCTCAAAGCCTCCTACGTCTTTCCTGCGTAGCTGACGAAATGTAAAATGCGAATCGCGCTGCCACATGACAAATGGCCATGGCAAGAATGTGTGTGAATCAGAAAAACATCATACCAAATCGTGAGCCAATGCCACTCACTCAAAACTCAAGCCGGGCACCCCGCCGGCCCCTGCAGCCTGCACCAATTCCTGAGCCAGCCACACTCCCCATCCAGCAGCAGCACCAACAGCAGCCACTCAGCAGCAGCACCCGGAGCAGCAATCATGGGCTAGAGAGGGACAAATACAGCGAACTGCCGCAACGGGAGGTGGGCTTTGGAACCAGCACAGGGACAAAGAAAAACACCGCATACAAATCGCACAGCACGCATAATGCGCACCAGCACAGACAGCTCAGCGCATGCAGCCCGCATGGGCAAACTACATGCAGCACGCAGCCCTCAGGGGATACAGACGGGCCAACAGTGGCGCCTCTCCACACGCGAAGGCAGCCGGGGCCACACACACTCAGGCCCCGGGCGCTGGCATACTGTGTCAAGCCTGGTGAAGGGCACGAGGCAACCCCTGCACACGCCGCACAGCGCCAGTGAAGCCGGCAGGCACCCAGCGGCAGCACCCACCCCACGCCGCGCAGCTAGTGCGCGCAGGCCGCCTGCAGCACTGCAGCCACCAGCGGCATGGTAGGCCGCTTTGAGGCCTCGGGGTGTAGGCAGCGCAGCACGAGCGACTTGCAGAGCGCATGCCCCAGCAGCCCCATGTTAAACATGATGACCACAAAGGAGTACACGTCCGACGCCAGCTGCGCGCGGCACGTGCTGAGCAGCTCAGGGCACACGTACGGGGCGGTGCCCACCACGGTCCCGTCAGCCACCTGACAGTAGGTCTGGCCTGGGGGCAGCCGGCGTGACAGCCCAAAGTCGCACAGCACGGGCTGGCCTCCCTCCACCAGGAAGTTGCCCTCCTTGACATAACCGTGCACATAGCCCTGGGCGTGCACGTTGGCCAGGGCCTGGGCCGCCGGCACCAGGAACTTGAAGGCCAGCGTGAAGTCAGCCACAGCCATGGTGTTGCCCTGGCTGTCAAGGGCCCACATGCCAGTCTCGTGCGCGGGAGTCAGGCCGTCCTTGCCCTTGATGAGGCGCATGATCAGGCCCACCACATTGCCGTCTGCCGCCACCTCAAGCCCCAACAGGTGCGCGATGGACGTGATGCGCGCAGCCGCGGCTTTGGCGATGTCGTGCTCGCTCGCGGAGGCGCCCGCCTGGCGCAGCAGCTCCTTGATGCGGTGCACTTCAGCCGCATACATGTTGGCCTGCACCTGCGCTTGGGCCAGGGCCTCATGCAGCATGGTCTCGCTTGCCTTGAGCGCCATACGCTTGTCCTCCAGTGCGGCCAGGGCGGGGCTGCCCGTCGTGTGGCGGCGCTCTTGCTCAAAGGCCGACACCATCACACGCTTGACCGCCACCCGCACGCAGCCCGCACCAGAGCTGTGGAGGTCTAGCAGCGCGGCAGTGACGCAGCCGAAGCCGCCCTTGCCCAGCGGCTTGACGCCAATGAGGCGCGATGTGGGGAACAGGGCACTGTCACCGCATAGCTCCTTAAACTGCTGCAGCAGCGCCATCACATGGTACCACTGCGTGCGCAGCTCAGCGCGGCGCTGGTTGTAGAGCTTCTGCTGCGCCTGCACCACCAGCGGCAGTGGCACGCGGTCCTCGGCCTGGGGGCCAGACACGGGCTCCTCAAACTTGTAGAGCTGCTGCTGCGCCTGCGCCTCCAGCGGAACCGGGGGGGTGGCCGCAGCAGCGCCTGTATCTCCAGCAGAAGGGGGGGCTGGGGAGGCGGCTGCTGCTGTGCGGGGGCCTGCGACTCCTGCAGGGGCTGCTGGAGGGGCATCAGTGGGGCACCTGGTGATGGCGCCTGTGGGTCCTGCACAAGCAGTGTGGGTTCTGGCAGCTGCGGCGGCTGCGGCTGTGATGATGTGCATGCTGAGGGGGGCTGGCCAGCAGTCACGGCGGCCTGATGCTGTCCACTGTGCAGCGGCAGCTCGTGTTGCTTGGCATCGCTGTCCTCACACCTCAGGAGGCTCTCAGCTGAGTCACCACGCTCAGCCACGGACGTGCAGGGCCCTGCAGGCTTGCCAAGTGGAATGCACGGTGGCCGGTTGATCAGCATGCGGGGCTTGCAGCAGTGCCTGCAGGCACAGCCGTGACAGGCGGGCGGTGGGCCAAGGGGAATGTCAGCAGCAGTTGTCAACACATATGGAACAGTTTTAATGCACATCGTTCCCGCTGATCGCAATGCAGCAAGTCGGTGCATGGTGCAGGCTGCGTTGCAATG
>BDCZ01000112.1:90030-104453 GCA_001662365.1 Chlamydomonas applanata
GGTGGGTTGGCATTCTTTGCATGCGCAAAAGCTTAGGAAGCACTCAGGCACCCACAATGGAAGGCGCGGGGTGCTGCAGCTGCCTCCTGCGCTGATGATAACCCCCTCGCAACCTCATGGCTGCTTATGTTTGGATTAAGCAATCGCCACAATGTATATGCCACGCAGTTTTCAAGTGTACTGGATCCCAATTGGAAAGAGTTCAAGTGTTCCCGTGCTCTCACACCTCACTGAACTGCAGAGTACATCTGCTCTTCAATGCCCTCTATATGCTGGTGCGTGTGCATGCATGGCATGAGCTCTACGGTTCAAGGCATCAGTACCGCGCTACTGATGTGGAAGCATCTCATGCCGTTCGGCGATGCATGCAAGCCATGCCGGGCGCGATAGGCGCTATGTCATGCGCTAAACCCTGAGCGGTGCCGCTGTCCTCATGCCTTCCACACCCCGTTCTTGCCATTGCCTCTGATGGCTCGAAACAGGCCGCGCACCTGAACAGGGTCTGCAGTGCCATGCAGACGCCACTCAGCAGCAGCGCCAGCGCAGCACAACGACAGGGCAGTGGTACAGCTACAGCAGATATAGCATCATGCTTATTACGGAGCAGGTGAAGCACGGCGGCACAGCATTCATGTGCACGCACCTGCGCCACTAGCCCGCCATACGTGTTGACCAGATCACCCAGTTCATGTTGTCTCACAGGAGTGAGATCAGGGTCAGACTGGACCACCTAGAAACCGGCGAAGCCTGGTTGTGTCAGCAGCAGGGTGGAGGTGTTTGTGATGACTGATGGGGACGAAGAATGGGCAGGTGAGTGGCTGGGTTCAACGGGCAGGCAGAAAACAGGCTGAAGGGGATAGCAAAATGAACATGGATTGTGGTCCACAATCCAATGCACTTCTGCGAGCTCCCCTACCCTGTACCCCTCTGGCCCTGGAAACGAGGTGTCGAGGAAATGCAGCCGGCCTCACGCAGCAATATGACCAGTCTCTCACCATTCATCCATCAGTAGTCCAGAGTAGGAAGACGAGCGTCTTTGAGGTATCTTACCCCAGCTGCGCGTGACAGCACGCCATTTTGTACCCCTTTTGCTGCAACAGTAGCAGTTGACAGTCAGCCTGCAGCTGTTGAGCCGCTGGGCCCGCGGGCCCCCTGGCTGTGCACTGGCTCATGGCCCCTCGCGGTCTTTGCACCCCTTGCCATGCCCAGCCAGCCACCGCAGGCAGCGCCCCCAGGCTGGCTTGCTTGGCTCAGCAGCTGGCTCAGCCCATGGGGGCGCTAAAAAGTAAAGACCATTGGCATGGTCAGCGCAAGGAGTGTGGGTGGCTGTACACAGCTGCTGAACGTCGCTGGTGATGAGGTCGTGTTGAGGCCCCACTTGCTGTCAACTTCTGCAGTGTGCAACGCTGCTTTCGCAACGCGTCATCGGATGATGTCAAGCCTGCTGCATTGGGTCGCGGCTGTACCAAACATGACGTGGCAGTGCACATGTTGTGCAGTCACATGGGGTGGTGGTTGAGATGTTCAGTTACAGTAGTCGCGACTCGCGAGCCAGGTCTAAGGATGAGTCATTAGCCAGCCGGCCGCCACGCTCGCCTCTGCCAAATGCGTGCCTGCGGCTGGGGTGGCGGCTGGCTCGTCACTAGCGAGCTTGCTGATGGCTCCAGCTGTATGGCTGCAGCTAGGGGCTGGGGGAGCCGGCAATCTAGGGCTGGGACAGCTGGGGGTGGACCTCCCCCAGTGAGCAGCAGCCTTCGCTTGCCTGCTGCGGTAAGCTGTATGGTTACAATGGGTTTGTACTGGTCCGTGTACAGGCTTTGTTTGGGCAGTACGCATGTTGGATGAAGTCAACTGGCTGTGCTTTGTTTACTGGACTGGTGTCTCATTCTCAAATGTGCTTTGTTTACTGGACTGATGCTCATTCATCACAAGGTTTTGTGTGCGAAGTGCATGGAGCAACCTGGCGCACAGTCTGGTGCATGGCATGGGACACGAAGATTACAAATGCAAGGCATGCTACAGGAGGCTGTACAGCCGCAGGCAAGTGGCCGCGTGTATGGGAACCAGGTTAAGGTTGAAATGTTAATCTGCAGGCCGTGCTGTAACTCAAAAGGTGTTTGGTGTTGCGTGCATGCCGTGGAAAGCAGGCAGCTAGCGGCTTACATGCCAGCACACCTGTAAGGGTCCGTCCTCCTAACCTGCATGCATGATGACCTGCATGCTGTGCATGATTGTCGCGGCTGGGTGGGCTAGGGGGTGGGTGAGCTGGGGGGCATTTCTCATGTCTCTTGGGCGGCCGAACTTTTGGTGTCGGCGTCTTTGAGATGGCGTCTGGGTCACTCTTGATGTGCAAAAATGTTGGACAGATGGCGCAGGCTGGGAATTGCCACACCTGAAAGCGGCGCAACGCACTCATACTAGAGCTACTGATCATGCATACCTGACACTGCTCCGGTAACATATCAGCATGTCAGAAGCCATAACCGCGAGCCCGGCTGTGGATAGGCTGGGTCAGGTCACGGCGTTCAACAGCTATCGTTCGCCCGCAAAGGTTAGGGCTGCAGCAGCGAAATTCCGCAGGCCTGCGCATCATTTGTCCATAAAGGAGCTGTAGCGCAGAAGCTAACGCGCATATTGCTGTGCCATTTGCGCGGCCCCCTCAGGGAGTCAATCGTGCCTCCATACCAAACACGCCAGAGTCGTGCTGCTCCAGCACAGCCAGCGCGAACAGCATCGTGAGCCGGTATGGCTACGACCTATCAAGAGACTTTGCAGTGCTGACCAAGGTTGAGGAGCTGTGTGAGCGGCTGGTGGAGCCAGAGGAGCTTCAACAGGCAGTCGGAATGCTGCATGAACAGCGCCCTACAGTGCGTCAGATCGCGGAGGTCATCATGGCGTTCTCGCCCCCGTGCACTGACCAGGACGAGGAGGCATGCAGCATTGCCGGCACGGGGAGCATGCTGGCGGACCTGCCCGACCCTGACGACCTGGCCAGCCTGCAGCAGCTGTTTGAGGAGGCCATGGAGGGCTGCATGGGCTTCTCTGAAGATGGTGATGACAGCTTGACCACGCCGCGGTCCATCAGCGCACAGTCCGTAGCGTCATCCACCACGCTCAAGAACACCCCATCCATCCCGTCCCTCAGTCTGGGCACGGTCAGGAAGAACATCATGCGCATGGTAAGGGGGTCCGCCAGTGCCAGCTCTGGGCGACTGCCTGTTGACAAAGTTTGTGTTGCAAGTTGGGAGCATGCCGATGGTACACGCGGCGGTGTGTGCTCAAAAAGCACATGCTCTGGGGTTGATCAACATCAGTTATTCATCGCGCCCATCTTCCCACACACAGGGTGCGCCTTCGCACCGAGCATTGTTGACAGGCAGAGACACAATGCGCACCCGGCGTCGCATGCAACAGATGCTGGACCCTGCCCTGCTGCGTGTGCTACTGCCGGGAGCTGCCCGTAAGGCCGCAGGGAGGCAGGCAGCGCGGCAGGCAGCCAAGCAGCATGAGTTGCAGGTGCCAGTCAGCTCCAAGCAGGAGGCAGCAGCAAACAAACCTTCTGGGACAGAGGCCCTGGAGCCACACACTGCTGGCCGGCCATCAGCTGATGACGTGGACCAGCGCCAAATTGTGGGGACACGGCGTGGTCACCAGAACCACCAAGCGCGCGCCAAGAAGGTGCCAGCTGCAGCTGGGCTGCCTAAGGACAGCCGACAGCAACACGCGCAGGAGGACATCATGCGCGCAAAGGACGTGGCATCATCAGCAGGCAGCAGTGGCAGGAGCGCGCCAGGTGGCAAGCCACGGCGCTCATCCTTCATGCACCGCTCCATCGCCTCCCACGCGCTGGGCGCTGCGTGGTGGGCAGAGTACGCAATCGACGAGGAGGAGGAAGAGGTGCTGCTACCAGAGGGCATGTGGTCTATCCATACCGCGCTGCAGCATGGTGCACCCGATGCGCTCAGCTGCCGCATCAGTGGGCGGAGCCAGCTAGCACAAACAGCATACAGCCTTGTGTACACAGCGCTGCTGGATGGCTGCACACCGGTTGTGCTCAAGGTGCGCACATGCGTGGTAGCTATGCCAAACGTGTGAACAACTTGACAGTGGACCTCAGAACTCCAGTGCTCGCATGGTTGCAGTCTGGCACAGACAGGCTGATCCAAAAAAATGACCGCATAGCTCATCAGCTTGAGACTCCTGATCGTCAGTGCCTGATCAATCATGAACACGGCCCCTTGCCTGCACCATCACCCAGGTGCTGGATGTGAGTCGTGAGGACCTGTTGGCCAATGCGTTTGCCGAGGCCAGCGTCCTGGACAGCCTGCGCAACTGGGCGGGCAGCGTCAAGATGCTTGCGTGCGGCCGCAGCTCCGACAACCAGGTGCAGCTGGTGCTGCAGCGGTGCGACAAGGACCTCCGGCGCTGGGCGGAGGAGCATGCGCAGCGCGGCACAGCTGGCTGGGCAATGGAGGCACTCGGGTGCGAGGGGTGTGCCGATCATGGCCGTGCATGCATATTGGAAGGATCTGTGCATTAGCCGCTCCTCAGCATCAGGTGGCGGGGTTGTGGCTGGCCCTGTCATCTATATTGTCTGCTGAAGGCCTCACCATCTCATGTGGGGGGGTTGCTGCCTACGCAGAATGTTCCACAAGGTGGTTGCGCTGGTGGCTGAGCTGCACGAACGCGGCATTGCGCACTGTGACCTCAAGCTGGACAACGTGCTGCTGTTGGATGGGTCGCCGCTGTTGTCCGACTTCAGCGAGGCGGTCACGTTTGCGGACGCTGAGCAGGCGCACCTGTATGAGAGCCGGTACGTGCTGTGGCTGAGCAGCCTGTCACAGGTGCAGCAGGCGTTGTCAGCCTTGTCAGCTGGCAGGCTGGGTTGCTGTGCCGCACGTGCATACGTGAGCTGGAGCCACCCTGCATGAATCAAAGCTGGCTGCAGTGACTGTCTGCTCTGGCTCCGTGGCTGCGTTCATGACGGTGAGCAACTGGTGCTCCACCTTGTGATGCCTACAGAGGGACGGAGGCTTACCAGAGCCCGGAGATGTTCATGGGCAAGGGCGCGGACGCACGGGCCGCAGATGTGTGGGCGCTGGGCTGCCTGCTGTACGAGCTGCTTACAGGACGCGTGCTGTTCCCGGGTCAGGGGGACTGCCTGCGGCCCACTATGATGGTGCGTGCAGCGTGTGCTCGATGCATATACTGCTGCATTGCCAGCCCCCATCGGCATGCAGAGTCTGCCTGTGCCCCATGTTTGACTTGTTTGACCAAACGTTGACCAATGCGGCAATGGTTGACCATGCACAACCATCGATGCAGGTCGGCGGACAGCAGCTGGGCTCGTGGATAGTAGAAGAGGAGATGGACGCGCTTGCTGCAGCCATTGGGCACAATGAGCTGCAGCAGGCAACACAGTTGCTGCAGCACGACGTGTTGGTGACTGCAGATCGGCGTGTCGGCATCAGGCAGCTGGTGGAGTTGAGCCAGCAGCTCGCCCAGGCAGCAGTACAAACGCAAGCTGGGGAACACCACGAGGACAAACGCCTGTGGCCGGACTGGGAGGGCGTGGTGCTATAGAGTCATGAGCAGCGCATCCTAGATCCTACGGCGATCGCCGCCCTCGTACCGAATGCACGAGGTGCTGTACCTGAAGTTCGTAAGCTGGTGCCGCTGGCGTGCCCAGTATCATGTCATCAAACCCTTCCAGCGTCTTGAACTGCACACAAGTGATGGGGGTTGCATGAATGTCAGTGACCTTTTACAGGGCTCCTACGACGTGCTTCACGCCATCAGCCACAGTCCTGTATTTATAGTCGCGCCATTGACGGCTGATTTCCATACATTGGGTCTAGTTTTTCGTTTTGAAGAAAGCCCCGAGCGTCAGCTCCCGCTCTGATCAGGTGTGCTGCTGTGCAAAGAGATGAAAACAGCAACCACGTCAGTATTCGACACCATAGAGGGTGCATGGGCTGGGGACGCAATGAAGCGATTCAGAGCCCCAACGGGGAACTGCGACATCAGTTTATGCACACTACAGCCCAGCAAGGCCCATCTGTGGGGGCTGGGGTGGCTCTACTTAGCAGGGGGGAGGAACGAGGCACGCAGCTGCGTCAATTACAGCCTGATAATTGGCTTGACGCCGTAGGCTGAGCCGGGCGTGTCCATTGGTCCAACCACAGGGCATGGTTTGTGGGGTGTATAAGGCTGCGTGCAGCAGCTTCAGGTAGCATTTTCTGATAAATCTACATGGCTTCCTGGCGCAGCTTTTGTTCTGAAGCAACCGGTTGAAGGGCTTGCACTGACGTCGACTGCACGCTGCAGGGGTCCGTGGAGGTCCCTGGCTGAGAGGGATGCCGTCTCCGTATGACAATGAAATGTTGAAGGGCACTGGGGCTGGGATGGAGGGGGAGCAGGGCCAGGGCGGACGCAAGGGCTCGCTGATTGCCGACCAGTACACGCGCGGCGAGCGTATCCCCAAGGATGGCGTGCTGCTGGCAGAGAAGCAGCCCACGAACGAGGAGATTGCAAAGGCTGTGCAACAGAAAGTCGCGGTATGTGTCTTGCACAGTGCCGGGTGGCAGCCTGGGTCAGGGGGGGCATCTTTCTTGCGCCGGGCGTCAGTGAGTTCTCGCATGCAAGCCGAGCAGTTTTCCCATGGGGTCAGCGCTGTGCATGCAGCACTAGGTGCACATGCTGGCTCATGCACAGTGCTGCTGTGGTGAAATGCTGTCCTCCGCAGGCCGCAGTGGAGATGTCTCGCAAGTATCGCCACGTTGCCTGGTACTCCCTCTTTGTGGCTGCCTACATGGTGGTGCTGTATCTGCAGGTTCGTGCGGGGCAGCTGCCAAGCAGTGCGGGACAGCTGTTAAGCAGCCAGCTGCGCAGCATGATTGGGCAGCATGGGTGGATACGCATTTGTGGACTCTCTGAGCAACAGGCTTCCTATCAGCAGGGTGTCAAGAGCTGCCATGCAGTAGCGTGGCATCGATATGATCGTAGATATCACCTGAGGTATCACGGCTTCATTGCTTGTGCAGTTCAGACTGCAATTCTGCCGTTTGACACACTTGCTGGAAGTACTGGATGCCAGATCTGGGTTTAGGCGCAAGAGCTGGCCCTGCCTCTCTATGCTCATCTCTACGTATCCCATGTCACGCTATAGCCTTATTTCCATCATGGGCCTGTGCCATACCAGTTTCTGAACGTGTGGCATGACATCATCGCGCGTGCAGGCGAGTGCGTACAAGTCAGGCGACGTGGTGCAGACGCTGAAGAAGGCATTCATGCCTGATGATGGCTCAACGACGATGACATTCAAGAACGAGGACGAGGTGCTCAACTACCTGGGCACCAAGGTGAGGGCAGGATTGGTACAGCTGGGGCCAGCAGCAAGCCGTGCAGGCACGGCAGGCAATGAGGGGTGGGCGGAGAGTAGGGTAGGTACGGCGGCAGCAGAAATGGCATCACAACGGTGTCCATTGCATCTCATACATCTGCTACATGTGACAGAACCATGGAGCTGTAGGGGCCAAAGCTGCGGCCGGACCAGTGCCTGGCTAATGCCGCCTGTTCAGCATTTTTGCCGTTTGCCTTCATACCACTCAACTGCCTCTCCCCACGCACATGTCACCTCACAATTGAGCCGCTTGCTGGTGCTGTTGCCGAGTCATGTTTGGGGCCAACTTATGAGTTGTCTGTGCTGTGCAGGTGCTGCTGCCCATCTGGAAGGACCCTGTGTGCGGTGACGGCAACTGCGAGTGGCCATGGGAGTTCCCCGCATGGGGGCGGTTTGGTTGCCGCGCCGACTGCGGGCTCAACCCCAACACCACATCCATCGTGGTGAATGTGCGTGCGGATTTCACCGGTCACCCCTCCATCTCCCCCCGTGTGCTGATGAACAACGCCAAGTGGAATCTGTGCCTGGAGGATGACGCGCGGCGCAAGCGTGGGGAGGCCGACCTGTGCTGGTACGACACGGACCAGTCGTTCGACCAGGTGCAGACCAACAGCATCAACGCGGCGCAGGTCGTGGACGGCAAGTGGTATGTGGTGGTGAAGGGTGACTACGCAGGCCGCGTGTACGGCTATGTGTATGACATCACCAACACCACGGCACCTGTGCAGATCCCCACCACGGTGCGCCCTTGCTCATGGGTTTGTTCCTCGTATGTGTCCTGGGGACGGACGTGGGAGCATTCAATGTGGGAGCATTGGATGTGGAGTGGGGCAGGATGGAAGTGGTGTGGCAGGTGACAAGCCACCCAGGGGACATGCTGGCTTCCGCACGCATATGCTGTGCCTGTGCCTCTGGCATCTGACGCCTTGCTCTGTCAATTTACATCCAATTGTTGCCCTGCACTCCCGTGCCGCAGCCCGAGTGGAAGATCTGCGAGCTGAAGCGCCGCCGCCGCACCTCCTCCACCTCCCTGGCTGTGCGCCGCCTGCTGCAGGCATACACGCAGGCACACCAGGTGCGCGGCCAGTGTGCTGGGGCCCGGAGCAGCATCAGCCGCACGTGTGTGTGGGCGGCTTGAGGCAGCGTGATGCCAGTGGGGGGCTGGTGGCTGTGTGCAGCAGTTGCAGGAATGTCAGCTGCATGCTCGTGCTCGTAGCTGTCTGGTGGTGCTTTGCTTGCAGCCAGCACGTTGGGAGTGTGTTGCAAGCAGGTCTGGGATCAGGGCTTAGCAAGGCATTGGTGTGCTCAGCGTGGCATGGGATGTGGGGTGTCTGGCGGCTATGCGATTGCTAACCTCTTTATGACCAGCTGTGCTGCCTTGATGCTGCTAGATGCTGCTGGTTACTTGCCTTCAGTTGCTTGCTGTAAAGGTTGCTTAGCAGTGTGTTGCTTGCCTTGATCGGTGCATACCTGCAGGTGGGCGGCGATGAGGGCCAGCGCATTCTGAGGGATGCAGTCAAGGAGATCCAGTCCATGCCTGAGCTGGCCCATGTGGACTGGAGCAAGGCGAAGGCTGCAGCGGGTGCTGCAGCAGGCTCTGCGGCTGCGTAAAATCGCTCTCCCTCGCCTGTTCTTCTGTAGCAGTGATCAGTGTTTGGTCCACCAGCAAGCGTCGTTGAGGGCGGAATGCCATGCCTGTGCAGAGTACCAGCTTCTTGGGTTGACCAGTGACTTGCTTTTACTGAATGATGATGACGTGCGATGCACCGTTCAACCCCTTCGTATGGGGTTGTCCATAGTCTGGTGCTGCAGCTGGCCGCCTCAAGGGCCCAAGTCAGCTGATGATCACCTAGAACCTGCGGGCAGTTTGTGACGGGGGGCCAGTTGCTGTGGTTGTCTGTTCTGTGTCCTTTGCAATTCATGTGTGCAGATGTTTGTGATGGGGGCGTGATGCGAGCGTGCGTCTCCGGAAGTGTGGGGCGCCTCATGGACTGTGGGGGGCCGAGGCTGTACGGCAGCATCCTGCCCACTTGAGCAAAGACTTGGCACCGACGTGTTCTGCATTGCATCATTCTCCTCCGACTCATCGTGGTTTTTCACCCATGGCTTTGTCTCACACTGAAGCTTCCAGAGGCTGCCTGCTGTCACAGCAGCAGCTGCAGTGCTGAAGTGTTTGTGCTACAGCCTTCTTCGATGCACATACGGTCACCACATGATGCATGCCACAGTGTGGCATGTATCGCGTGTGATCTTGCATGTTGCAAGTCACCCACTTCATCCTTGGTCACCCCGGTTTATGCTGTTGGTACACCATTCATACCAATCTATGGGTGTGGGAATAACAATGTCAACGTATGTAAGCTTCAATGGCAATGCAAGCTGTGCGCAGGCTGCAGTGCCAGCACAGGTCGATGGTTCAGCCCAGCAACAATAACTCCATGCAGAAGTCTCCTAACACTTGATGATGATATGATCTTGCACAACCTGCAGCTGACAACCTAGCATAAGCTCTGGTACAAGCTCCCATAGTACTGCAGTGATCCTGCAGGCAACAGCCAAGGCTTGTTAGCCACTAACTCCACCTTCACCTGCAGACAGCCTGCTGCAGAGCTCAAAATGTAATGCACATGCCCCAACACTGCAGCATTCAACCGCGGAGAAAACCACAGCCGGCCGGCCACCAGCTGCCGAGCTGCTGCGGCTGCCTAGCAACTGCATATGCAGGACACGACTTGCTACCGGCTCTCCAGGTTTGTCTCCAGCCCTTCAATTCTTTTAATCCATGTACTCTTCTTGCTCCCACAGTTCCACTAGGGCCTCCACCAGCTCTGCCAGGGGCACAGGCTTGGGGAAAGGCTTAAAGCTGCATGGACCAGTGGCAGGCAGCCAAACCACAGCGTTGGCATCGTGTGTGGTACTTGGCGGTCCTGCTACCTGTCATGTGTTTCGTGATCTAACACCAGCAAAACCGGGCATGCATGAAGGCTACACGCGCCATGTGGGCTCTTTTGTGCTGGCCCACGATGGGTCATGTGTGCGGCTGCCTGGCAGCACACAAAGGAGTGACAGATGGTCCAGCCAGACTTGGCAGTCTGTGCCTAGCTGCTGTGCATGATGAACTCACTTGCAAAGCATATCCAAGCTGATGTCAGCAGGCCTGCGTATGGGCAGCAAAGCCATGAGTCAGTGCACGTCAACACTCGACAGCTGTGCATGAGCCAGGCTTGCCATGCAGGAGGCATGTGATCACCATGCAACCCCAGGTCCCACCCCAGACGCACTGATTTCTGCCGTTCTGCGGCTTGAAGGTTGGGCTAGGTGTTTGCCACTGCTTCCGTCGCTGTTCCCAGGTGAGGAGGCCTGGAGGCATGAAACGAACACATCAGCGAGGCGACGTGCAACAAGGCGCAAGAGGTCCATACTTACCTGTGTTTGGCGCGGGTGCAGGGTTCGAGGGTCCAGGGCTGGCCATGTGCGCTATGCTTGTGATGCGAGGAGCAACGGTGATGGCGCCATGCCTAAAGAACGGTTCAGATGCGCTGAGATCAACACAGTTCGCTGACCTTGCGCCTGAACAACTGTGTTCGCAGAACTCATGACTTGTGTACTGCTGGGCATGTGCGGGACGAGCCAGGGCCTGGAACCCAGCCAGGCCACAAGGTGCACAGCCACGAATATCACTGGAACCTTTTTTTACCGCATGCACCGCATGCTCAGCACCTGCTCTGCACACTGCCTCGACAGCCAAGCGCAAAGGTTTACAACACAAGCATGGAAGTGCGCATCACGCCATCTCATGCTCTGATGTTTCCCCTGATGTTTCCCCTGCCGTCCTCACGCTCATGCATCACTGATGTACCTCCGGTTCACAGACACGCGCGGGCCACGCGCCGCCGCAGTCCCGAGTGCTGATAGGCTCATGTTGGATACAGCCAACGGCCTTGCCCCCTCACGCCCCCTCCCACTTGCGCCCGCAACTGCCGCAAGCGGCGCTGCACGCTTCAAGGCGTCCAGCTGCTGCTGCTGTGCACTCAGCCGTAGCGCCGCTTGTACCAGCTGCTCTGACGCACGCGCCTTGTGCACGGCCGCCTCCTCCTGCGCCTCACTGCGCGCGCGGTGCATGCGCGACAGGCTCAACCCGCCAATCAAATCCCCAGCCAACCCGTTCAGCCGGGTGGTCGCTGCTGTGGCCACAGCCCCTGGGCCAGGCCCCCTCATGCCACTGTCCTGCTGTGGGAGTGCCAGCGCATGTGCCAGGCTGAAGGGGATGGCTGCAAGGCTGTGGTGGACGCCACGGCCCTGCGGCCCCCGTCCCACTTCTAACTCCTCCTCTGCATCACTGCAACACCCAGTGCCCTGGGAGCCTTGGCTTTGGCTGTGTGCCTCCTCTGGCAGTGCAGGGCTCTCACTTGACTGGGGCTTCCCAAGAGCCACGCTGAGCTCCAGCGTCTGCGGGGACGCGCCCCCGCCAGCCCCCGCCCCCGCCCAACCACCGTCTGCTGAGCCACCACGCCGGCCACGCAATCGTTGGCCAGCAGCAGGAGAGCTGGGGGTGCCAGCATCCGCAGCACAAGCTGATCTGTGGTGGGGTACAGCCCCATCATCTCTTGGAGTGTTGCCAGAGGAGGAAGTGGCCAGCAGCACGACGTCCCCACTGTCAGCATTATTGTCCACTGACGGTGGCTGCTGCTGCAATTGCACAGCTGCTGCTGGCCTTGCACCACGGCCGGCATCAGCCAGGACCACTGGCTTCGGTGCTGGGTGCACAGGTAGGTTGCGTGGCTTGCTGGCGGCAAGGTCCTGCTGGTGCCGCCCGGTGTTCGTGGCCACTGTGTTGGTGCTGTCACTGAGCACACCCAGCTTTGCCGGGGCCGCTGCTGCAGCAATGGTTGTAGCCCCAGCATCTGTGGCTGGCTGGGCCTTTGACAACGCCCATGCCGCGTGCCCCAGGCGGCTGGTCCCACTGCATAACATCACAGGTGCCGTGTTCTCGTCACCATTTGCGCGTGCTCTGTTTGTGCGGCTGTTGGCACCAACACTCAGTGCGAGGGCCGCATCGGCGGCCGCGGCAGTAGCGCCATGAGAGCTGTGGCTACTGCTGCTGGCACCTGTGCTGCTGCCGCCCAGGCCCCCCAGGTTGGCGCGGATTTCCTGGAGCAACTGCGATGCCGCTGCAATGCTGCTGGTCATGGGGAATGCCTCAGGTGCCCTGGGCCCTGCTGGCGGCAGAGCGGCTGAGGGTGGGCGCAGGGCTGCTCCTGAAGGGATCAGGGTCGCAGCGGGAACGAGCGGCAGTATGGATGTAGCGTGCTTGGGGACGGCTGTGGGAAGGCCAGTGGTTGTGGCGGTGTTCAGCAGCTCTGCCTGGACCCCCACGCTATGTGTATCTTGTAGGCCACCTGCTTGGCAGCCCATAGCGGCATATACCGGCTGCTCTGTGCCCATGCCGACGTTTGCGCACCGTGGCGTCGCCTGCACGCTGGCATTTATGGTGACCACCACCGTGCGCTGCACAACTGCCCGCGCCTCTGCCCCTGCCAGCTGTTGCTGCTGCATGATAGCCTGCTCTTGTGCTGCTGCCAGCGCACCGCGTGCCTCCCGCAGCTCGGCACGAGCCTCTGCAGCAGCTGCCAACGCATCGGCCAGCTCCCGCTGCAGCGCCTCCACCCGGCCCTGTACTTCAACCAACTGCTGTGTATGCCGGATCTCCAGCTCGGCACGTGCCAGCGCTGCGCGCCGCTCTGCGTTGCTGGCTGCGTGGGTGTTGGCTTCCATCACTGCAGCTGCCACCTCTGTCTCAACGTCCAGCCGCACCTGGCCAATCGAAGTGTGAAACGAGTGTGAAAACCATGGGGAGCAATCATCCCCACCAAGCGGGGCATCAGTGGGGCCAGTGTGATTGCAACAGGCAACAAGGGCAGACGTGGACCTGCAGCAAGGCATACATATCGCTTCCCTGGAGCTGCCGCAGCCAATGATCATGTCCAATCAATGACGACAACCCACCACCTGCCCCACCAGCCTTGCGATCTGCTTCCACGCATTTGGCTCACCCACGAACCTGCTGCAGCTGGTGCGTGTGTGTTGCCTGCAGCTCGGTCAGCTGAGTCTCCAGCTCACGTGCACGTTCTTGCACAGCGGCCAACTCGCGTTTGAGCGCTGCCACCTGCTCCTCTGCACGCTGCAGGCCCTCCTGCACATGAACCAAGGGATGCAAGCATCACAGCAGAGCAAGTGTCCACGAGAAGGGCTGATGTGTGTCTCAGTTCACGCATAGTGCCGGCAGGTAGGTATGAACAGATAAACGGTCAGCAGCCAACATGTCCGACTCCTGTATACATGCAGGTATACGTGCAAGTTTTGCATTGCAAAACACCCACTGCGCGTACACTGCTCCATCCCTACATGCCCAGGACGCACCTGCAGCTGCGCCCGTGCCTGCTGTGCCTCAGCTGCCGCCCGTGATGCGCCCGCAACCGCCTCCTCGGCTTTCCCCACCGCTGCCTCAGCTGTACGAGCCCGTGCCTCCGCGCCCCGCGCGCGCTCCTCCGCACCCCGCGCTTTCTCTTCTAACACCGCGGCGCGCTTGCCCCATGCCGTGCTGGAGGACGCGAGGGCCTCCTCCATCTTGGCGCGGCTCGTGGCGCGCGCGTCCGCCAACGCGCGCCGAACCTCCTCCAGGGGCACCAGCTCCTTGCGCGATGCTGCGGCAGGGACGAGAGGAGGGGGGGGGATGTCACATCCACAAAAATGATAAGTCATACGGTATAATTTATACATATATCAGAATATCAGAAGTCACCTGATGATGGCCCCGTGGCAGGGGCCGTAACCGGTCGTGATAGCCACCCCTTGTGCCCCGGCAACCTGCTGGGTTTATGACGCTGCTCTGGAATGAGATCCGTCCGGCACAAGTGACAGACGCATGCTGAATTTGGAATTGAACGACAGGTCCCAGCAGCTGCTGGGAGGCTCATGTACCCATGAGGTGTACGGCTACCCCCCCCCCCCCCCCCCCCCC
>BDCZ01000112.1:111666-127241 GCA_001662365.1 Chlamydomonas applanata
GATTAAGGGCAAGGACGGCCTGACTCATGCGCACGAGACTGGCCTGTGGGCCCTTGACAGCCAGGGCAACACCATGGCTGTGGCTGACTTCACGCCGGCCTTCAAGTTCCTGGTGCCGGCGGCCCAGGCCCTGGCCAACGTGCACGCCCATGGCTATGTGCACGGTGATGTCAAGGAGGGCAACTTCCTGGTGGAGGGAGGCCAGCCCGTGCTGTGCGACTTTGGGCTGTCACACCGGCTGCCCCCAGGCCAGACCTACTGTCAGGTGGCTGACGGGACCGTGGTGGGCACCGCCCCGTACGTGTGCCCTGAGCTGCTCAGCACGTGCCGCGTGCAGCTGGCGTCGGACGTGTACTCCTTTGGGGTCATCATGTTTAACATGGGGCTGCTGGGGCATGCGCTCTGCAAGTCGCTCGTGCTGCGCTGCCTACACCCCGAGCCGTCAAAGCGGCCTACCATGCCGCTGGTGGCTGCAGTGCTGCAGGCGGCCTGCGCGCACTAGCTGCGCGTCGTGGGGTGGGTGCTGCCGCTGGGTGCCTGCCGGCTTCACTGGCGCTGAGCGGCGTGTGCAGGGGTCGCTTCATGCCCTTCACCAGGCTTGACACAGTATTCCAGTGCCCGGGGCCTGAGTGTGTGTGGCCCCGGCTGCCTTCACTGTTTGGAGAGGCGCCACTGTTGGCCCGTCTGTATCCCCTGAGGGCTGCGTGCTGCACGTAGTTTGCCCATGCGGGCTGCATGCGCTGAGCTGTCTGTGCTGGTGCGCACTATGCGTGCTGTGCGATTTGTATGCGATGTTTTCCTTTGTCCCTGTGCTGGTTCCAAAGCCCACCTCCCGTTGTGGCAGTTCGCTGTATTTGTCCCTCTCTAGCCCATGATTGCTGCTCCAGGTGCTGCTGCTGAGTGGCTGCTGTTGCTGCTGCTGCTGGATGGGGAGTGTGGCTGGCTCAGGAATTGGTGCAGGCTGCAGGGGCCGGCGGGGTGCCCGGCTTGAGTTTTGAGCGAGTGGCATTGGCTCACGATTTGGTATGATGTTTTTCTGATTCACACACATTCTTGCCATGGCCATTTGTCATGTGGCAGCGCGATTCGCATTTTTCATTTCGTCAGCTACGCAGGAAAGACGTAGGAGGCTTTGAGTAGTGGTGAGCTGCTGGTGTGTTCAAGTCTACAGGTCGTCAGATCATAGGCAATACAGTGAGACTCAACATGCTATACTGTACATCTTTGGGATGTGAGTACCTGTTCAAGGTACACAACCAAAATATGCAATTGAGTGAGACGTCTGATACCGTACTTCCAGATCAGATATCTTGTTCTGTTTGGTACTGGTGGCTGCGTGTGCTAGGTAGTGCAGGTTGCATGGTGGTGGTATCGGGTGGACGTGAGCATGCGTGGTGTGTGCGTGCGTGCGTGAGAGAGAGAGTGTGTGTGTGTGTGAAGTGCACTTGGATGTTCGCTTCCGCAGGTGGCTGCTGTATATCTGCGGCAGGCCGCACAAATCAGCTAATGGGGCACGTGGCTGCTATCGCCTGCCACGCCCATGTCGCTACGTATGATGCGCGCTGTAGTGAATGGTTTCAAGGCTGGCCCGGCCCCCTGCGTTGTGCCGCTGTTGCACCATACCATCGGTGGGCTGCCGGCAGGGGCCACTGAGCGCGTATAGGCCGCAGTCTGTGCCACCGCACAAGGGACAAGTACTGCTGTTGGTCGTGTACCCTGCTGGCTGACTCTTTGGTAAGAACATGCGGTGTCTTTGGTATCAGGCTGTACTGCGCGGAAGCAGCTGATTCGCAAGAGGATCAGGCCATTGCAGCACCCCTGAAGGAGAATGTTGTAACAATCAACAATCAAGAAGTTGAAAAATGGTCCCCAGCCGCCAGACTGAAAATCATAGTCAAATATCTGTCAAGGCAGCTCGAGGTCAGACACCCAGCTCACCAGCCGCTCTTCCTGGCCAAAGTAAGCCCCAGCAATTGCTGCTAATGTGTTCAGGCGAGGGAGTTGGGGGTCATCTGGCGATGCAAGCCCACTGCGCAGCAGAGCCACCTGTGCGCATTCAAATTGCACGCCTGCAATGGTCAGTACGCTGTAGCTGTGACTATCAATTCTCATGATGATAACAGGGCGGTGCACAGAAATGCTGTGTTTCTGCTGTACGCCTACGTGCTTAGAGTTCTGCCACATGCAGGTCCCTGGGGCCACACCCCATGGCACCCAGGTTTCAGGTGATGCATGAAGCTGCTGCCAGCAAACAGTACATCAGTACAGCCTGCAAGCCCAGTAGGCTGTTGCACATCGGTAGTTCAGCACATGCTGGGCTCTGTTTGTGTGCTGAGGTCAGTACGTATACCCACCTTGCGCAGAAGCGCACGCAGAGAGGACACCACCTCCGCATGCGCGGGCTTTTCCAGCCGTGCTGCGAGGGCAAACAGCCACTGCGCAGGCAGCGCATCCAGTGCTCCCTGCCCCTGTAGTCGCTCCACATGCAGCTGCAGCACGCTGCTCACTGCCACCTGCTCCATCGCCAGCACAAAACGCAGCAGCGGCCCTGACACGTGCTCCATACCTGCCAAGCTGGTACCTGCACCTGGCTGCTCCCCCACTGCCTGTTCCTGCACCCCAACCACAGCTGCTGCCTCAATGCTGCTACAGGCAGCGTACGCTGCCTGTGCCTGTGCCTGTGCCTGTGCCTGTGCCTGTGCCTGTGCCTGTGTCTGTGCCTGCACCAAATGACCCTGCCCTTCTGCCCCGCTGCCCTGCCCTGGTACTGCATGGCCAGGCGCAGGATGTGTGGAAGAGGTGCTGGCATCATCACCACCTGTACCATCTGCACCTGCGCTGGCGCATGCAGCAGGATGCCGGCCAAAGCACACTGCCTCCCATGCCTGGGCGTCGTTGTGGTGGGGCACCCTCGTTGCGGACAGCTCTGCAAGGAAGCACAAAGAAAGCCGATTAACCCATCAGGACATGGTGTGAACGTGTGGGATCATGCAAATACTGTACCTGCGTCCAGTGCGACTAGCCTCTAAGACCATCGCACATCAGCTGCCTGATGCATGCATTTGCATAACACACATGACGCACAATTCAATGCACAAATGCAGCGAGCAGACAGCAGCATCACAGGACGTGCCGCACCTGCTGCATGCGCCTCTGCTGTCTGACCGACCCAGAGCCTCAGCTGCCTGAAGTCCGCCACAAACTGCCGGACCCACCTGCATGCAGCATGGGGAGTCGCACAATGCTAACGATGCGAACCATCATGCCATGCCTTGTCTGTGCCATACAAGACGCAAGGATAATGTTGCCGAGACGTTGCAGCCATTGCAGATGAGTTTGAGCCTGTGGAGCATCATGCACAATACGGGAAGATCTGCTGCCGAAGCAATACAACCAAAGAGCTGTACTGCCAGAGGCACCGACCCACGCACCCCTGAGATGGTTGTGCCCAAGCCGGGGCCTGTGGCAGGCATCCAGCGGCCATCAGCCGCTGGACATAGGCTGCGGTCCGCGGTGCCGGTGGCTGCTGGTTTGGCATTGCCGGCATGGCCTCTTGGCTGGTGCTGGCTGGTTCCTGCGGCTGGGCAAGTGCCAGTGCGGGCCTGGTGGTGCTGGCATGGCTGTCGTTAGGTGCACTGCCGTCTGTGCTGCTGGCTGCTGTTGCGATGGCTGCAGCATCGCTGTGCGGTGCTTCATTGGGCTTGGTCCGCTTGGCCTGTACTCTGGAGGGGTCAAAGTCAACACGCACAACGCGCGGACATGCTGCCGCCTCTGCACGGACCCTTCTCAGGTACTCCTCCACTGTTTGGGCTTCCCCTGAGTGTGCACATGTGTTTGTCACATCCTGGTCACATCCCAATAGTTCTTATCCCGATGGTGTGGTTGCAGGCTGCGTACAGATGCCGCCCTGCAGGCCTGCAGTGCTCAGGTGCCGCCCATTCGTATATCATGCTGCAACACCGCATGCATGCAGGCATGCCGTTCCCCACCAGCATCCCAGTCTGGCTCTCCATCAGGGACCGGCAAGGCTGGTTGGATGCCATACATCCTGAGGTTGAACTCCTCATCCTCATCCTCTTCCTCTTCCTCCTCCTCGTCATACACGTCTTCCTCATGATAGGCTGCCATCACAGGTTGATCTGTACCCTTGGCGTTCATGCTCCTGACAACAAGCGTTCGACGCGCGCTGCTTCGACCAAACACAATGAAGAGAAGTGAGAAACCCAAACCCTAATGTTGAGCGCCACAGATCCAGGCACGTTGGTCATTCCAGCATTCTGCTAGTAGTATGAAGACAGCTGCAAAAGGTGCATGACTGCGTTGACTACGATCAGGTTGGCCAGGCTGTGTTCACTGTTGTCTTCAGATGTGCAGGAACAGATCGACGTGCACGCGTGGCTATCACAACGGGCGTGATGGGTGCATGACTGGCAGTCTTCGTTAGAGACTATGGCAGCGGTCAGACACATTCGGCAAGCAATTGATGCTGCGCAGGCTGCTCAGATGACAAGCGTGCATGCTGCTTGGGTTGTTGCAGCATGCACAGATGGCATCGTGCTTCGTGCGAGCTTGCATGAGACACAGGAGCACCACACAGTGCATGGCCAGCAGTGGTATCCTGCACAGTCACAGGCCGCTGTAGCAAGCTGCATGTGCAACTCTGCAAGATCTATGTGGTTTTGGACACGCTCACAGTCACGGGTGCCAAGTTCGCCATGCGTGTCTCATTTGCGTGGTGGCCTCATGGATTCTTACCTTGAGTCTTCACTAGGCCATGCCATGAGACAAACAGCTGCAGTGGCAGCTGACACATGGAACACTTGGGCGGCTGGAGGGGGCTGTGTACACGCTGCAGCAGCAGGGCACTTCTGCAGCAGCAGTGAAGGGTACAGAGCAGGCAGCATGCGATTTGGTGAGTTTGAGGGGCTGCCTGAAATCTGAGCTGCTGGTTATGAGGGGGCTGCTCCTGCCAGCCAGCATTGAGGCACGGGTGCTATGTGTGCTGGCAGCCATTCTCCATTCTGCTTACTGTGCTGCTTATGCATCCCTCTACACGTTGGAGGCCTCGTTGATCTTGGTTCTCCGCCTGTTGCCCCTACCCTTTCCCCTGCAGGTGGTGCAGTGCTGCAGGCGGCTGGGCGCAGGCAAGCATGGGCCCCAGGGGCAGGCTGCAGAGTACGATCTGGCACGGCGCATCATGTTGTGCGCGCACCAGCTGGTGTCATGCTTGTCAGCACATGGGCCCCTCACGCGCCGCGACACTGCACTGGCGCAGGGCCTGGTGCAGGTGCGGGTGGGGCCTGCGTTTGGCTAGTGTGCCAGTGCCCGATTCATCGCGCTTTGGGGCACTCCGAGAACAATGTCCATGTGCCCATGCGGCACCTTGCGGCCTCCCACGCCCATGCCCATGCCCATGCCCATGCGCATGCTTGCAATGAAGGACCGCCGTAGTTCTACAGCATGCAAGGCGAAACAGTTGCTGCTGCAGAGCTGAACACGCGTATGCTGCACGGCTTTGGATGCCATGTGGCACTCCCTGCTTTGACCTTATGAATTAAAATCGTCCACACCTATCTATATATTGCGTCATTTGTCCCAAGGCACCATCATGCAGCAGGAGCAGCGACCTGCATGATACTATGGCCCCATTGGCTGGCCTGCAGGTGGAGGCAGTCACTGAGGTGAGCCAAATGGTACAGCGGCTCATGCCGCCACATGTTGAAGGGTTCACGGGCGCCACCCAGTGCCTTTATGGCTGCTGCTCAAGTGATGCGCCAGCTTGGTCCCAGCGGGTAGTGGTGGGCGGCGGCAGCAGTGGCAGTGCCATTGCTGGCAGCAGTGCAAGCGCAGGGCCAGTGCCAGCAGCACACGGGCTGCAGCCAGCGGCAGCAGGCAGCACAAGCAGCAGCACAAGCAGCAGCGGCCTAAGCACAGCACTTGCCCCTTCAAGGGCAGCGGCAGCGGCAACGGCCAGTAAGGGTGGCAAAGCCATTGACAGCCGCCAGCAGCAGGGGGTCAACAGGCACCAGGGTGCAGCCGGGCCTTCAGGGGTGACCGCGGCAGAGGTACAGGGCCAAGGGCCGAGTGGCCATGCGCGCAGCATCACTGTGTCTGAGGCAGTGACCCACCTCCTGCACTCCAAGCTGTGCCTGTTAGCGCGGCTGGTGCAGTGGCTGGAACACGCGCAGGCACGGACAGTGCAGCCTGGGGCGGCTGGGGGCGGCAGCAGTACAGCTGCGTGCGACATGCGGAAGCTGCTTGCACGATGCGCGCGGCAACTGACGCGCGTCCCCCTAAGACAAGGCAGTGCATTTTCCGATCAATACCTAGACACCCCGCTGCCGTGCACACCAATACCTTCAGCCTACTACGCTGCAAGCCTGTCGTGGCGGGCGCTCGTCATGCCAACTCGGCGGCATATACAGCATTTGGTTCCCGATCATTGCCCATACCTGCCCTATTTCGCGCTTCACCAGCTGGTGCGTGTAAGGTTTGGATACCAAACCAGTGTTACCCTGGTACTGCACACCTGCATGCATGTGTGTGCGATGTTTGCTTGGGCCTTGTGAAGCATGATTGCATGATCAGCTGGCTGCTTCGTGTGCCTGCTTTGCCGGTCGCTCGTATCATATTTCACCGCAGCTCCCGTTCATGCTCGCTGCCAGAAGCCTGTGATGCCAGCAGGGCTAACCACCCCAAGCACTTTACGTGTTTGCACAGCCTTTTGCGACCCTTTACTTGACTATTGCGACTATTATGAATATGTGAAACGCCGTCTTATCAATATAATTTATTTCACTACCGCGGCCTGCAGGACTCCCCTGCTCGTGCCCTGCGCATGCTGGATATGCTGGCCATGCTGTACCACTCTACCTTCTGGCACCAGCTGAGCCAGGCCTGCAGCCAGTCAAGCAGCAGCAGCAGCCAGCAGACAGATGCTGGGAAGGTCGCGCAAGATACTACAAACATACTGCTACAGCTGGGGAAAGATGCGGTGGCACTTGCCAGTGTTTGCAGTACGGCAGCCGCCGCCTCACAGGACCAGGCAGCAGCACAGGGTGAGGCATCAGAGGCCTGGGAGGTGGCGGCATCGGTCATACGCAAGACAGTATGGTGGATGCAGCTGCTCAAGCCCACTGAGGGGGTCTTTCGGAATGCCAGCACTTTCATCTTGAGAGAGGTCTGTGTGGCAACGCTACTGGCCCTGGGTGAGCTGCAAGAGCCGTGGGGCCTCATGCCGATGGCTTCCCCACCCACGGCCTCAGCTGCAGAGGCACACGCAATGTCTCTGGGGCACACATCTGTGTCGTCCGCTGCTGCAGCATCTGCAGCAACAGGGGCACCGACGAAAGTGGCACCAGGGGTGGCCGCAGCTGTGGCGGCCACTGTAGAGGCATTGGTTATAGTCCTGCCGCTACCCCATGACATGGATCCAGTCAGTGATCCATTCTGCCAGGCATTACGCACACTGTTGCAGCTGGCCGAGCTGCCACACTGTGTGCTGGCCAGCGCCTGCAAGCCGCACCTGCCACATCCGTCAACAGCAGCTGCACTGGCCCTGGCCCACGGCATCCACCTGGTGAACGCCAGGAATATGGCAGCTGCTTCAGCACCTGCTGCAGCCCTGCACGCATCTCATTGTGCAGTCAACGGGAGGCAACAGTCAACTGGATTGGGCTCAGGCGGTGAGATTGCTGCCGCATGCATTCGATACATGCAGCGTCTGGTGCCAGTGTTGCTCGCCACGCTGGCCCCGGCGTGTGCCGCCCTGCGAGCTGCAGTCACCGCTGCGCCTGCAGCTGGGACTACTGTGGCAGCACCAGCTGCAGCGGCTGCGCTGCCGACTGCGGCTGACAACAGCAGTACCGTCCTGCCTGGGCCTGTTCCTGCTTTGGGCAGTGCAGCCCAAGCTATTGACGCCGTGCTGCGGTCAGTGACAAATCCTGCAGACGTGGCAGCGGCGCTCTCTGCTGCCTGGTTAACAGTGCTGCACAAGCTGCGCTTACGCCTGGCCCACGACCTTGATCCAAACCAGCTTAGGCGGGATGCGGTGATGCTCAGCCAGGCGCTGGCTGGCTTCATGAAGGGCCCACCGCGTGTGACGCGTGGAGTGTGGCGGGCCGCGTTGATGCGCTATGGGGCCTGCGATGCCGCGCTGAAGGTGGGTTTGAAGGCGGGGTGCAGGTAGACACTGATGTGCCTGATGGTGCCACTTGGTCACTGTAATAGTATTAAATAATCACCCGGCATGTCACAGGTTCATCTGCTGGCCTTCGTCACAGTACTAGCTCAAGGTGCATTCCATCCAGCAGCGCTAAGTTGCCACACACAGGTGCACTTGAACACGTCAGCATACGTTCTGCTCAGCGTTCTGCTTATATTAATCACATCCTTTGCAGGCGGTGAAACCTTACATCCCAGATGAGCAGGACGGCGAGGTATTCTTGTGCAGCGGCCCGGAGATTTCCCAGCTGGTTGGCCAGCTGCAGATCTCCGCCATACCTCCCTTGGCACTGCGCCTGGTCAGCACCCTGGTGCAGGAGCTGGGTCCTGGGGACGGGCCAGGGGCACACATGCAGGGCCCTGCAGGGACCATGCTGCAGGCCACGCTGCAGCGAGGGGTGGCGAATCTGCAAGTATCAGTTGCTGGCACGCTGATGCAGTTCTCCAGTGCAGGAGACGAAGCAGACGACCCAGACTTGAGGGTTCGACAGCTGGGCCATGCGCTCATGCACACTCAGCTGCTTTTGACCGTGCTGGAGCACGAGCTACCACACCTGCGGGCTGAAGCCACACAGCACCTGCCGTCCAGCGCACGCAAGTTGCTGAATGATACAAAGGAGGGTTCGCTGGCAGCTTCAGTACAGCCGCTGCGGGCTCTGGTGGAGCGGTGGACCACCACAAACGAGCCCCCTGCAGCACACCAGCAGCTGTGGCAAGTGCAGGTGTTGGTGCAGGATGCATTTGAGGAGGGCACGGCCTTACCTGTGGCTGAGTAGGACCCCAGCCCTGGTGGCAGCGGCAGCAGCAGTAGCAGCAGCAACCATGGCTCTGCTGGAAGTTTGAACATCTGCAGATCACCAATGGGCAGGGCGTTGCCTGAGCAGTACACCAGTGCATCCATGCGGCGGCCTCTGCAGTGATGATCTGCAGGCTGGCAGGTAGAGGAGCCACATTCTATGGCAAATTTGGGCTACTGGGTGTGGTGGAGCGAGTGTGATGGATCTTGCCCAGCCGACAGGGCATGCAGCGCATGGGCTGTTTAGTGTGTACATAAATGTCATAAGGCTGAGCAGTGCGCCATGGTGGACAAGCAGGTTGCATGCATGGTTTGCGGCTGCTTTTCATGGACGGTCTGCTCCGATCCCTTCTTCCTTTGCTGCCTCAGCCCTGCGCTGGCACCTGGTACGTACCAGCTGATGCAGTGATGCAAGGCGGCTATGAGCAGGCAAATATGAACATGCGGACTTGAACAAGTGTTGAGCGGTGGGCTGACACAGCTACATATTGTGGGCGCAAGAGGTGTAGATAGCAAAGCAGTGCATGTAAATGCGTGCATCCCAGCTTGGGCCTGCACTGGCAGCAAGGGCCCCTCCATTAAAGTGCCACCTCTGCTCCACCTCTGCTCCTTCAGCGCAGCGCAACATCGCAGGCTTCCGCATCAACTCCACCGCCCCCACAATGGCTGCATCAGCGGGCACAGAGACACAGGGGCACGTGCTCCCGGCATCTGCTGCAACATCTGCAGCCACAGTCTCGCCAGGTGCGGCCACAGCAATGGCGGTCAGTGTACATGTGATGGCCACACACCTGCTGCTGCCCCATGCGTGGGGAATGAGTAAGCCACTGCACCAGGTATGTGAAACCCTGGCAAAGCTGGCTGAGCTGCCGCGCTGTGTGCTGGCCAGCGCCTGCAAGTCACACCTGCCACACCCATCAACAGTCGCTGCGTTGGCGCTAGCCCAATGCAGTAGCTTGATGGATGAAGGCAGCACAGGCAGTACAGGCAGTGGAGGCAGTACAGGAGCTTTGCCTGCTGCAGCTGTGAGCACGCCACAGTCCACTGTCAGCCCAGAGCAGCTAACGAGCAGAGCCCTGACTGGTGGGCTGCAGAAAACGGCAGACATACAGCGCCTGGTGCCAGTGCTACATGCCACGCTGGGGCCCGTGTGTGCCGCCCTGCGAGCTGCAGCCTCTGCTGCTCTTGCAACAGGGACTTCTGTGGCAGTGGCTGCACCGCTGACCACGGCCGGCAGCAGCAGTACAGTACTGCCTGGAGCGGCTGCTGTGGATGCAGACGCTGCAGGCATGGCCATTGATGCAGTGCTGCGAACAGTGGCCAACCCAGCGGATGTGGCTGCCGAGCTGGCTGCTGCCTGGCTTGTTGTGGGGCACCAATTGTACAGACCCCTGCCCCTTGATGCAGCCTCAGATGGCCTGCTGTCCCAGGTGATCATGCTCAGCAGGGCGCTGACTGACTTCATGGGCGGGCCATCGAGTGTGGCGCGTGGAGTGTGGTCGTGCTGCACTGATGCGCTACAGGGTGTGCATGGCTGCACTCATGGTCACTGCTGCGACTGGGCCAGGTTGTGTGTGCTTGTTAACATGTTTGCTGGTGGATCACGCCAAGCATGCTCATACTTGGCTCATCACGCGGTTTCAGTACCACTGGTTTTCTCATGCCATATCAGCTGTTATGGGATCTCATGGGGTCTTGTGCCGTGATGCTTATGGCTCTTAGCTCATGTGACAGCATTACCATGCGGTATCAATGCCAATTCATCAACCACTTTGACCTGATGTAATGTGCTGTTGATATGGCTCTGTTCTGATGTCAACTGCACCCGCTTGCACTGCAGGCACTGGGCGCGCTGATACCTAACCGTTCTGGAATCAACTGCCCGGGCACATACGTTGGCCTCCGTGTTAGCCCGAGTGTGCACCTCTCACCTCCCCACCCTGGCACTGCGCCTGGTCAGCGCCCTGGTGCAGGAGCTTGAGTCAGGGGACGGGCCTTGAGCACATGTACAGGGCCCTGTGGGGGGTACGCTGAGGCCACGCTGCAGCAGGAGCTGGATGTCATTCTGGACCTCATCAAAACAATGGCATGCCTGCTGGGGAGCTCGTTCGCGTGTGCAGGGCCCCCCCTGTCTGCCCAGCAGCTGCAGTCCGTCACGGCACCACCCTCCTTGAGTGCACGCGTGGCCCTTGCAAATGCACAGCCGTGGCTGCGGCTGCTGCGCGGGCCGCTGCCTCAGATCCTGGCAGCCCTGGTGCGATACGTTGTGGGAAGGCGTAGTGCAGCTGCCAGTGGCAGTCTCGCTGTCGACGGGGCAGAAGCCATCCATCAGTGCACTGAGGAATGCACTACAGGGGGAGGATGCGGGTGTAGCTGAGAAGCTGGTGTGCATGGTGCAGCATGCCATCAGCACGGGCGGCTGTGCTCCCAGCCCCACGTCCCCAGGCCCAACGGTCGCAGATCAGCTGCTTTGGCAGCTTTCGCGCTCAGGCAAAGGGAGCGACAGCGGGGGTGGGAACGCTGCTGTTGGCGGCGGCGGCGGCAGCGGTAGCAGTGCAGCTGGCGGTGGCGCTGGCAGCGGCAGTGCGCCTGGCAGCGGTGCAGCTGACAAAGGCAGTGGAAGCGGGAGCAATGGCGATAGTGGTGGCAGCGGCAGTGGCCGTGGCCGCGGTTCATTAAAGCATAGGGAGCCAAGCTCAGCCTCTGGCATCTCACTCCTCTCACTGGAGCGCATGCTCACCAGCAGCACATGGGTGCACATGCTGGACTGGGCCGAAGCAACCGTGGACGCTGCTGTACAGGTTGCACAGTAGTGAGGGTAGTGCTATATTGGGATACAGGCGGGGCTGGATCTGGGCGTGAGCTGCTGCCGTGGTTTGTCACCGCCACACATGGACGTCCTCAGGTCAAGGTGCTTGGTGAAGGTGCTCAAGAGATCCGCACGATCATGCGCACATGCCATGCGGGGTCAGGCATCAGCATGCTGTTGGCTGTTGCCGTATTGGGGTGCCACTATGGCAAAGGCCTGTTAGGACATGCGTGATGCACGGTGTGCTCTCAGCCCTACGAGCCCAGTCCATGTGGCCATCTATGGATGCAAGCGACCTCTCCCTACCTTGACGGATGCAGCATCCCAGGTCGCGCAGCTGGGTCGCGCAGCCAGCAGCGTCGTTTGTAAGCAGGACCGCATGCAAGTCGGTGTGGCACGCGGGGTGTGGCATGCAGGGTTTGCTGGCCATTGGCCGTGCTCGTCCGGACTGTTGCTGCCTGCCCCACTAGTATAAATATCACACTCAAAATCATCATGCGCTCATGGCCGGTAGCCGTCACGGGCGGCCGTTGCACAACAGGGCGCCTACACAAAACGCACCACCAATGCGCCCTGGCTGGGCGGACTGATGCAAAGCTGTGCAAGCCGTGCGAAATCACTGAGGCTAGCCAAGTTCGTTAGTAATTCGATTAATTGCGTGCGATGATATGCATGCGAACTATTCTGCGCGACTGAAACTGGAAAGTTGCACGGACCCATAGCTCGTTGAGCAAGGACATTGATGTCAGCTTAAGCTGATGGCGAAAGGGGTCCATCAGATGACTGATATCATCGTTTGGTGCGGTATATGTGTGGTGCCGACTGCACTCGATCTCGATCGTCATAGGGTCAGAAAGCATGCGCCTTGATTCTGATCTTCCTGGCCAGACTTTCTGGTCAGCTGTTACTTCATGCATCATGCATGAAGCATGGCACATCATGGCTTCATACTGCAATGTGGCATGTGCCGTTGACCTGCAGGCAGTGGTGCAGTCAGTGAGGACCTGCGTCTGCAAGTTTGCAGCGGTGGGCGCCCTCTTCTCCCTACAGGCACAGCATGTATCACGACAGCTATGCGCGCTATGCGCAGCCTGCCCCTCCATTGCAAAGTTCCAGCACCTCATCTCAGCCCACAACATACCAACCCCAAAGCAATGGCACCCAGCCCGCTGTGATCGGGCCATTCAACGCGGCTCCTGTCAGCACTCCATATGGCTGGCCAGCCAGCAGCACACAGCCTGCCAGCAGCAGCAGGCCTGCGAGCATGCAGCCAGCATTTGCCCACCTTGGAAGGCCAGCAGCTGTGCCCAGTGCAAGGCCAAGCTCCTCCACGCCGTTGCACACGTCCATCGACACGCTCACATCTCTTTTATCCTCCGTCAGCCTAGCCACCTCTGCACATACAGTTGTGTCACACATTCATGGCCGGCAGCGACGTGCGGAGCGAGGCATCGACAAGCGCGAGCTGCAGGTACTGCACTGTACTGGGCATTGTACTGTACTGTATACTGTAATCGTGTACTGTACACTGTGCTGCACTGTATGAAGTACTGTACCGTACTGTACTGCGGGCAGCTGCTCGTGCCTGCTCATGCGTTTTGTCCTCCACAGGAGGTGCCGGCCAGGCTAGTGATCAGAACTCACACATCTTGACTCATCACATTGTGGTTTGAATGCCACCACGTGACGGCAGCATGTGAGGCCCCTAGTCCTAGACTGCATAATTGGCTGAGGGCAGCTCATGGTTGTTTGCAGCAACCTGCCGCATACAGCCCCACATAAGGGAGTGCTCACTGTACTGCTTTACTGCTTCTGTACTGCCCCTTTGCACTGCACATGCACCGCAGGAGGCCCTGAAGTACGGCTTCAAGGAGCGTGCCAACCCGGGGCGTGACGGCAGTACACGTTGGCGGTACACGCACAATGTAAAGCCTGTTATGGTGTGAATTAGTGCAGGGGAGGAGAAGTATGGCACAGAACAAAGGGCCAGAGTAGCAGATTATCCAAGCCAGAGGATAAGGACACTTGGGAGCTGGGGCCAGGTGTTGAAATGACGCTGTGACTTGACTGCTTCCAGGATATGACGTGCAAGTGCCGCTTTACCCTGCTCCTTATGATGTAGTGACGAGTAATACACGTCAGCGCTACCTGCGTGCCCTTTTGTACTGTGCTTCAGTGTGCTGCTGTGAACTGCTGTGTACTGCCGCAGGGCGTGGTGTACATCACGGACGAGACGAGCCGCCATGAGATCACCAGCTGGCGCGTGGATGACGGCGTTGGCCCCGCACCTGCGGCGCTGAACCATTTGGCAGGTGCGAGCCCAACAGCAGCTCTGGAGTGTATGATAGCAACCATAACACGCACTGGCCCTCTGCAGCAGCAACTGCATTCCCACCATCAACCTGGTCTGGGCATGCATGCACAGGGGCTGGCAACTCCTTATCCATGATCTCCATCGGCGCTTGCTGACTTGACTTGATGATGCTACCCTGACGAGTCTTGGGGCCAGCCTCTGTGGGCCCACCGTCACAACCCTGCAGCTGCCTTTGTGATCGTGCATTAATCATCTCTTGGGCTGCCTTTGCGGCCATGCGGCTGCTGCAGGTGGCGGGGGGAACGCGCATGTGGTCTTCATCGTGGACATGAGCGGTTCGATGCGCACAAGTGACGTCCCCGGGTACAGGTGCGCCCATGGTCGTGGTGCAAGCATGCAGGAGATGGATGCCCATGGGAGATGAATGGCTGCAGAAAATACACGCCTTCAGTGCCGGCCGGCGGTGCTGACAGCCACTGGTCAGTCCCCATGAATGCATTGCATATGCCCCTGGCCCTCTGTTACATGCCATGCAGCTCTGGCCGCCTAGGTCACCTCTTGCGCACGCCCTGTTTACTGCACTGCTGTTTCAGCGTTCTGAAGCCAGCCAGCACAGTGCCGGGTTGTACACATAGTGGACACACAGTTCTGAGCTGCTGACCGACAGACCTGGTCAGGCAGCTTGTGTTCAATGGCAGCGCGCAACACTTGAATTCGTTTGCTCAGTTGTTTTGATCCGGTTTGATTTGGCTGCAGCTGCCGTGCGGAGGCGGTGTATCAGAGCCTGGCCACTGACCTCGTGGAGCCCCAACTCAATGCACAGGGCTCTGCAGCGCTGGCAGCAGTGCAGGTGGGCCTTGTGATTGCAGCAGCCTGTGTTGCCAAGTAACCTGCGGCTGTGGATGTTTTCCGGAACCCACAGCATTTATCTCTTTAAAAACCATGTTGTCTGTGGTCGAGTATATCGTTTTCACATGTTCTCGCCCAAGCGCCTACGTGCCACATTACAAGCTCTACTGGCTTGTGCCCAGCACCCTTCGGCATGGCAGCACCCGTCAGGGCAGGTCTGAACACAACTCACCTACCGTCTGCCTCCCTCGCTGCCTGCTTTCTTATCTCACAGGTGTCCCTGATTGAGATGCGTGAGGGGGCCCACGTGGTACTGGAGCGCGCGCTGCTGGACGCTTCCCTCCTGTCCTTCCTGCATGACATGGCACACACACGCGCGTCGCACCCCGGCAACTACCTCCCCGCGCTGGTAAGTGGTGGGCTTGCGGGAGGGCTGGTGGCCAGTGCGTAGACACGGCAAAGAGAGAGAGAGTAGACACGGCAAAGAGAGAGAGAGAGAGAGAGAGAGAGAACTGCACTTGGCAGCGGCTGCGCGCGCGTGCGCCACAAAGTCGCCGCGGGGGCTGGGGGGGGGGGGGGGTAGC
>BDCZ01000112.1:128054-147110 GCA_001662365.1 Chlamydomonas applanata
GCTGTGCCGCGTCTTGACCTGCGGGACGGATAGCGCCTGGCCTGGGAAGGGCGGGGGCCTGTGGCCGACGGCAGCCACCTGCAGCAGCTGGGGCGCAGCAGCCAGGCCCGGGCCCAGCATGGGGGGGCCGGGCCACGCCTGGCGCTGGTGCTCGAAGTCAAAGGGGTGCCCGTACCCAGGCGGTAGGATGGCGTTTGACCCAAGCGCCGTCTCACCCTTCAGAGCCCAACCACTCAGACAGCCCAAGTCTAGGGGCTCCTCAGGGGGCAGGATCAGTATGGAGCTGGGCACCTAGTGGGCTGGCTCTGCTTGCACGTGCTTGCATGACAGCGGGTGGGGCTGGGTTCAAGCACTCGGAGGGCACTGGAGGTGAGATTCCAGGTGCGGCAGTGGGGGCACCTGGCGTGCAGCACCTGCAGTGTGCACGTGGCCGTTCAGCGCAGTACCGCCGTGCCCGCGCCCTTGAGCCTAACGCATCCCTATGTGGCAAGCGCCCAATGGCTGCGTCTCTTGCCTGATCAGACCAGATGTGCTCTGATCGCATTCTGTGAGACTATACTTTGTCCTTGGGCCCCTGCTGCCCGCAGGATGCAGCTATTGAGCTGCTGCAAGAGGATGTTGGGAAGCAGTCGCAGCTCTTCCTCATGTTTCTGTCAGACGGCGCACCCAGCGATCACACAAGTAAGGCGTGTGCTCACGGGGTCATGGTGTGGCAGCCGGACCGAAGGTCGCACCAGGTCGATGGCAGGTGCGACACATGCAGTCAGTACACTGTAGATCAAGAGATCCTTTTGTACATCACAGAAGCTTTCATCAGGTTCAACGCCGTGTGCGACACGTGGGTGAGGGGTGGCCGCAGCACCATGTACGTAGTAGACAGTACCATGTACGTAGTAGGCAGTACCATGTACATAGTAGGCAGTACCATGTACGTAGTAGGCACACCAGGCCGATGGCAGGTGCGACATATGCAGTACAGGGCAAGCGCTCATGTGGGGGATCAGGAGACAGACTAGGCTTGTTTGGAATTGAAAGATTCATCTGGTAGATGGCAGGTGTGATGCATGGGGGATCCCGTGAGGACCATGTGAAGAAACCAACTACCAAGATACTGTTGACCTGCACGGCTGCAGTACCCGAGGACAATACTCGCTTAGACTAGCTCGGTAGCCCAGGGACTGCGTCTTTGCTTGCCATTAGGCCTGCACCAGCGGTGAAGGGCTGCACCGTGCCCTGCTTTGTGTGTGATCCCTGCTGCGCCCTTGTCCGACACCCCCCGTATTGCAGCGGCAGGCGTGTGCTGCAGACCTGCAACGTGAACAAGAACTGCCGGCACATCGTGAAGGACAGCGTCAAGGCCGAGTGTGTAAAAAAGGTGAGAGGGACTGGAGCCTTGAACTGGAGGCTGATCTGGAGCCTATGCCAGTGCTGAAAGTATGGCATGGAGAGGGAGCAGATGAAGTATGTTGCGTGACGGTGTGCATCCAAGCGAAATGACAGGCGCCGCAGCAGTGCTGCTGCACGGTGTGGCCCGCAGTGCGCCTGGGGATGTACCGCTGGTCGTACCACTGTGTACTGGTACTATGTACTGCCACTACTGCATGTACTGCTACTATGTACCGCTGCTACGTACTGCTGCAGATCAAGGCGTTGGGAGACATGGTTGGGCTGGACCGCATGTACGTGGGCACCGTGGCGTTTGGGCCCCCAAATGAGAGTTATGCCGTGCTGGAAGCCATGGCCAAGGCAGTGCCACGGTCATCCTTCCAGGTGCGTGGCTCGTGCTGGTAACCATACTGGAGGCTCAGAGTTAACGTGGTATTGTCAGGGCTGGACGCTATGTCATACACTGTGGCTCACACGCGGTGTGGTTCGCACGCAGTGCTGACCTGCGGCGCAAACTTCAAGGGTAGTGAACACTGCGTGCTCGCCGGGATCAACCAGCGGGGCTCAATTGCTTGTTTGCTCTGCTGTATCTGGCCATGCGAGAGCTATCGTCACGGCACCAACAGTGCCCCTGATGGCGTCCTCTGCATCAGACGAACATAAATTTCCCCCTTTTCCTGTGTCTCCTGTGTGCGTCCGCAGAAGCTGGGCCTGAACGCGACCCAGCTGCGCACCGCCTTCACCTCCCTCACCTCCTCCCTCACCACGCTGCGCACGGAGGCTTGGCCGAGCCTGACCCTGCGGACTGACATTGCGACAAAAGGTCAGTACAGGATGGGTGCATGCTGTCCTGAGCAGCTTCAGTTGTCCTGCTGGGCACAGCATGGGCTGGGCACAAAGGGGGCGTGGCCCAGCATATATAGAGCAGGCAGCTTTGGGGGAGCATTAGTATTGGGGCGTGGTGTTCTGATCCTTAGGGCTGCATTCATGCAAGCAAGCTGAGAAGGCACACGCACAGTGTTCGTGCACAGCTGTATGCTTATGTGATCTGTGCTCTGCGCTACGCTGTTCATGCAGGCACGCGTGTCGACTACGGCAATGGTGTTGTACTGGAGGATGGTGTTGGTTGGGACCTGTACTGCGGCTCCCTGAAGTGCATCAGCAAGCAGCAGTACAACGTTCAGTTGGGCGCGCTGGTTGCTGTGCCGTTCGGCCATTTTCCGCACCGTGGCCTTTTCGGTGTGGCGCATGCGCGCCACAAGTTTGCGGAGGGGGTGGAGCGCGTCGTGTTCCAGTGCACAGAGGTGGTTTCTTATGATGGAGGCATGACAGCGGTCCCATTGGGCCCCCGGCTTGTGGCTAAGGAAGCTCGCCACCTGGAGCACATGCACAGCGAGGCCTTCCACCGCACCTTCCTGCGCACCCAAGGTTGGTGCATGCTTGAGGAGCATCCGTCGATGCTGCATGCGCTGCATGTGGTTGATGCCATGTGTGAGGTGTGAAGCGCATGCCCCATCCCAGACGCTGCACAGCAGGCGCTCACAGGTGGCCACTCTGTATGTTTCATATTCAGAATGGTCATCTGGACTCTGGTGTGGGGTTGAATGGATCTAAAACTCTTGTACTTGACCATGATTGAACTGCAGACTTTCTTTACTCAACTGTTGTTATTTCAACTATGTGTGATCACAGCCGAGGCCGAGGAGCTGGCAGTGCTGTTCAACAGTCACCTCAATGGGCCGCCCTCGTGGCAGGTGCGCACACTGCGCGGGTGCACAGGGCCCATCTGCATAGTCTCTGGATGATCTGTGCAGCAGCTGCATGAGGGACCGCCTGCATGTCTGGATCAAAGTCTGCATGTCAGCAGCATACAGGACTGTCTGCGTGTCTGCTTCGTGCTGTTTGCTATGGTCCGCGTGTCCGAGTTACATACTCATATCTGCTGCACATACCTGTTCTACCTTTGCCAATGCTTTCAACCCATCAGCACACGAACACTCTGATGCCCCATGGAGCAACCAGCGCAGGACGGAACGTGCACGCATGATGCATCATCATGTCTTATGCTGGGTGTGCATGCCAGAAACCAGGTGAGCATCAAGCCACGCCATATGGCATGATGTCTGATCATGTTCCTGCAGGTCCACTTCCTGCCATGCGCGGTGTACCGCCTGGCTCGGCGGTACAGCGGTACATTTGAGATCCTGGTGGAACAGGAGCTGGAGGGGCGATACACAAAGTGGTGGGTGGAGCAGTACAGTCCCAGCCGGACGGCATTACCTTTGCTGGTGTGCACCTCCGTGCTGATTGCCCATTGCCACGGCAGAGCATAAGTTAGGATTCAGAACAAGATGTTCTTCTGCTTGGCCTATGGTGCAGGCCCACAAGTGGGATCGTGGATACGCTGCGGTGGTTGTTGCTTACTGAAACGTGACAGGCGAACCCTCTGTGTAGGTATCTGCCGCCGATGCAGCGCGCCACCACACTCTCACCTTCCTCGCTCACAGGAACAACAACGCGGGTGGTGTGGCCAGCAGCAACAAGGGGCTGATGGCAGGGGCCTCTGGCCTGGGGGCTATTGCAGAGGACGAGGAGGAGGAGGAGGAGGAGTATGGTGGTGGGCAGGAATACAATGGAGATCAGGCCACAGCCGCGGATGTGCCGCAAGCGTTCTCTCACTTCACATGGCATTGGACGCACCGCCAGAAGCTGGTGTGCGACCTACAGGTACATAAGTATCTGTGCTGTACAATGGGCGATCAGCTGCTGCGTGCACGTGCCAGTGCGCGGTGCCGCGTATGCTGCTGGGTGCCTGCTGGTGGTCCTTGACCTGCACGAGCTCAGGCTTTGCCACGCGACCCCACTGTGCAGGCTGTGTTTGGGTTCTTGAACGGCATTCAAACAAACTACTGGTGTTGGGCCACCGCCTCAAAGCGCCTGTCTTGCTCATTCATGTCAATGTGTGAACACGCAGGGCGTGTGGAACGCCACGGATGGCTACACCTTGACAGACCCCGTGATCCACCACTTCAGCAGCACGCGCAAGAACGGCGCGACGGACAAGGGGCAGGCCGGCATGCGCGAGTTCTTCAGGACCCACGCCTGCAACGCGCTGTGCAGGCGGCTGGGCGTGCCAGAAGCGACGTGTGTATGAGCCCGGCCTCCTTACCTCCAGCTTGGTGCAGCTCACCTGGTGTCTTTCTTTGATGCTATCGTTTCTTCAGACACAACCCTTGGTGCTTCCCTTCTGCTTTGTGCTCCTTGAACTGTTGTTCCCTTGCTTCCTTGACTCAGCGATCCCTTGACCCTTTCGCTGGCATTTGAACGAGGACTTGGTTTGGGCCATCCTGTATTCCAGCTGTTCCTTCTGGCTCCTTAAGGTCCTGCTGACAATGGAACCTGCAGGAGCCTGGTTTGCTTTGCGCCCTTGATCTGGCACAACGATTCATGGTGCGTGCGTAGACTGCAGTTCAGCAGTAAAGGACCCCATTGGGGAGTCAGAAGGGTTGGGTTCTTCCTCACAGTGACCCTGGCATATGAGTCCAATGTGATAGTCACTTCCTATCTGTGCTAACTGGGGTTATCGTGGCCGAGGACCGCCCCCAACCCCCTCCAGCGCCGAGTTGGGTGTCTGAACCGACAAGCTTGGGTGTGGCACAGCTGCATCCCTGGGCTGGTAGAGAATAAGCTCCAGGGTGTGCCAACCAATAGGGGCACCGCGTGGCTATTCCATCACTGGCTGTGTAGTGTTGGATGAGCTGCAGTCCACTCACGGCCTAGGGTAATCGGTTGGTGGGTAGACGCTAGACAGGAGAACAATGTTGCTGTCATCTATAGAGAGATGGCGAGCAGCCTCTCACAGGTTGAATGCCATGTAACGTTGAACTGGGTTAGTTGGCCGGGCGGGGTTGGGCGTGCAGTGGGGTGGGGGTTGGGTGATGAGGAAGCAGCTGGCGCCCCACTCTGCAGCTTGTTGGTTTGGCCATTCAGTGTTACAGGAATTGCATGTGGTGTCGCGGTAGTGGCTGCAAAGGGCACTGAGCAGCACCTGCGCAAATGCAATGGCCCCAGCTCACACCTACCGCCCTGAAACACCCTGCCGTTCAACCATAAGAGACTCCACCATGCAAATGTAATGCAACAAACTTCAAGGCATGCATCCGCCCCCTCGTCAGCGTGATACAATCACTTCCCTTTGCTGCTGCATGTCAGAAGCTCCAGAACAACAAAACAGCGGTACAAGTACACGACGCTGTGAATGAGCGCCTCGCACGAAGGGGCTGCAACTGACGAAACGGCGCCAAACCCTGTACACGGCGCATCTGGAATGCCCTGGCCGGCTGGCCACTCCCTGTGACCTGGCCTCCTCAGCCGCCTCTCTTCCAACTCAGCCCACCTCACTCTCCTCATTCTCCACCTCAATCAAACGTGTGCGAACAGAAGCCATGCCTGATGCAGCCATCCAGCCGCTGATCACTCCATGAATACCAAGGGCTGCAGTACGCACTCCTTTTCAGCACCAACATAGCACTCGCACCATCCCTTGCAAATGCATGCAGCAGTGCAGCCTCCCTCGCCATGCAGTGCTAAGGCATCCTGTACAATGTGCAAGCACTCGCACTCGCACACTGCAGCATGCGCATGTGGCGCAGCAGCGATCACGATGTACCGAGCCGGGCATCACTTCTGAGCCCAACTGCAGCAGCAGCAGCAGCAACAGGAGCAACAGCAGCAGCCACATAACCCAAAGGTGCAGTGTGCCTGAAGGGCTGCAAAGCACCGGCTGCCAATCATACCTCCACCCCACCACGCCTTGCTGCGTACGGTGGGTGACCACGGAACAATGAAACCATCGAGGGTTGCGCTCAATCTAGCGCAGCCCCAGAAAAATGCAGTGCAAGTACAGTTGTCCACCAGCCGTGTCTGCAAACAACACCAGCCATGCCATCAAGTGCAAAACATGAAGCGTAACAACACCCCAACCATCCCCTTGCCCGCTGTGCCCTCGTGCATACCAGCTGCGCATATACCCCTATGCAGCCCCCAACATTAGCCATGAACAACGAAACAACTGATCAGCACCGACAGGTTTGTGGCCTGCAGCTGCACGGCACCCAAGCAGCACACCATTTGCCACCGTAGCAACACAAACATGGGACCGGAATGCTTGAAGGCTCGCTTACCAAGCACCAGGCCAAACGAGATCATGAATTGTATGTGGATAAGCTCTCATCAACGCAGGGCATGTGGCCCTTACGGCATGCTCACACAAGAACTCCCCCCACCCCACCCCACCACCACCACCACCACCACCACCCCCGCCCACTCCCCACCCCACCCTACCAGCACACCCAGTTGACAGCACACTGTGCATCGCAGCTGCAGTTGTGTAAGCTGCTGGCTGTACCGCAAGAACCAGCTGCTGGCTGTAATGCCTAGTGGGGACAGCAGAGCCGCACCAGCACCAGCACCAGCACCAGCAACCAATGGCAGTGCCAGCAGCCCAGCAGGCGTCAGCAGGAAGCCCCTCAGTGCATGTCAACGCTGCGCCCCAGATGCTGCCGCGGGCCGCGCAGCCCCCGCAGCGAATGGTGGGGCACCACAGAGGCGGCGGCGGCGGCGGCGGTGGCGGCGGAGGAGGGGGAGGAGGGGGACGTACCAGCAGAGGTACCTGCACCAAGCAGCTCCAGAGGCACTTCGGCCTCCAGCAGCAGGTCTGATGCTCCAAACAGGTCTGCAATGGCACGCCAGCCCTCAGCCTCGGCAGCCTTGAGCACCCGGGGGTTGGTTGTGATGGGGGAGCAGCCGGCCGCGGTCTGGGGGTAAACAGGCAGTACGAAACCGCCCAGCTTAGCCTGGGTCTCGTGGGGGCAGGACGCCAGCGCAGCGATGAGCTCCTCGTCCTGCGGCGGTACAGCATAACAGCAGCGGTACAGTGACACAGCAGTACAAAGGTCAGTGATTCCACACAGTGCGGCGTCACAGGTTAATGGACGGGGGGCCAGGTGGTGTGTGCAGACTGTGCACCCATTGCTTCAACAGGCACATGGGGCAGGAGATGGGTCAGGGTCTATGGCGCTGGCAGACATTTGGGCTCAGGACGGCAAGGCACCTCATACGCAGAAAGAGAGAGCAAGTGAGATGGTCCCAAAGTGTGAGAGGGTCACACCTGTGAGTCCAGCGCACTGGTGCTGCCGGTGGCGGCGGCGAACGCGGGGCGCATGTAGGGCGCGTTGAGCACCGTGCGCTTGACCATGTGCACCACGGTGCCGCGCACCAGCTTCCGCCAGCTGGTGTGGAGTGTCGCGGGCCGCGTGCACAGCACAAGCACATGCGTGCAGCCGTCACGCAGTGCAGAGCGCACCGGCACCGGCTCAAACACCGCGGCATCTACCAGCCGGTGACCGCGGACGGTGCGGGGGGGCCCTGCCAGCTGGGGCACGGTGGCGCTGGCCTTGAGGCCTTCCACCAGCTCCTGCTTGTCGACCCAGCCTCTCATGACCACTGGCCGGAGCTCATCGAGGGACGAGGCAACCACATTGAACTCGAGGGGAGTGTGCAGCACCTGCATGCGCGCGTGTGGGTTGGGTCGGAATAGGGTTCAGGCACACGCCGGGATGTATCACCAAACGTCCAATGGCCCGGCAGATACTCGGCATGCCCCAGCGGGAGGGCGGCACCGCCCCTGCACACCTCAACAGCAAACTGCCCCACAGCGCAACCCATAATGTGTGGCCCTCCCACAGTGCAGCGTGCTCCACATCCACAGCACATACATACACCCCACTCACCCAGCCCCCAACCCCCCAGCCCCAGCACTGGCCACACGCACCGCGTCCCATGCCAGTGGCTTGGTCGTGTGCATGACATGGTCGATGAGAAAGTCAAGGTTCATGACGGGCTGGCCGCGCAGCAGGGCCGCCAGATCAATGAACCGCGTGCCTGTGACGCACATGGTACGCGTGGCGCGAGGTGTGTTCACTTGGGTTTGCTAAATTGTGCGGTGAAGAGCTGGTCCATCAGCAGGCAAGCACATACTGTGGCACACACATGTGCCACCGCATCAGTTGCTACATGGTCGGCCTATCCACCATGGTCACTGTGCACAGCTACAGCCCAGCCGTACAGGTAGGAATGATTGCAGGACCCATGAACAGCAGCACGTGACCCTGAAGCTTGTAAAGGAGGACAGCTCACACTGGAGTGTTTCAAACAACAGCAGCACGGTGGGTGGCATGCTGATGCTGTGATGTTTGACAAACCCACAGCATGTTCTCTAGTGCCACCTGCCTTCTGTGAGGTCCTCTGAGTAGATGTTGAGGCCATGCTGCTGGCCACTCAGGAAGTAGGTGAGGTTGATGGCGCCTGTGGAGCCACGGGCAATTGGTAGACGGGTCCATCAGGTGGAAGGCCTGAGAGGGTATACTGTTTCGGTGAACCCAGAAAGGTCTGGAGCGCGCATCCCGGCACAGCTGCAGATGGGTGCTGGCGGCCTGCAGCTGCAGCTGCAGCTGAAGGCCAGCATCGTTCACTGTACAGTTCCGTCCCTGCCCACCATCTCTCCATGTCACACGCGACCTTGTGCACTGCAAGCCAATAGAGAATGCAGGCCAGCCAAGGGGCCGCCCATGCTGCCTGCCAGCTGTTGGCCACCAATGCCTACCACACCTGCACTGGCGCCATACACCGCGTCAAAGCAGTCGTGTAACCCCATTGCGCGCAGTGCCATGAGCATGGCCCCTGAGATGACTCCGCGCATGCCTCCACCTGCCACCCAAAACAACAGCACATCACTGGGTTGGCCTCAACTCCAAAGACGTATGTAATGGCTGTGCATGCATCAGCTGTGCTGCCGTTTCTGTACGGTATGCAAGGTGCAAGCTGCTCCATGTGACAGTCCGCTCACCCTCCACCACGATCCCGATCTTGGCGGTGTCGCCGGGTGCACGAGCACCAGGCGTGCTGCCCTCGGCTGCCCGCTTCGAGATCAGCTCCATCACAGGGTGGGACTGCCCCTTGCCGTCTAGGATATCTGCTGTCCCGACATCCTGGTACGTATCCTCAGGCCGCGTGCGCAGCATAACTTTCCTGGTTGCTCCAGGGACCTGGTGGGCAAAAAGGCCAATGCCATGTCATATGCCAACTTGAGCACAGCTGAAGCAAGCACAGCGCCTGGAGGTATTGCATCGATGGCGTCTGCTTTTACTCACCCGAGCTGCAGAGGGCTGGTGCACAGCCTCGCCAGAGGTGAGGCGCGCTGCCCTCTGAGCACCAGCGTGCAGGCCAGCGTGCAGACCATGCCCTTGAGTAGGGGCAGGTACGCCCTGCAACAGGCATGGCTGGGTCTTGTTAAAAAGGGTTGGCGGGTTCCAGAAGGAATTTCTGCAAGCTTGCGCACATACCTGTTCCTGCTCCAAAGCCTCTGACAGCCGCTGCTCTACCCCTGCCTGGCCATTGTTGCCCCGACCAGGATCTTTGTACGCGGAAGAAGAGACGACTTGGCCTCTAAGCAGGCTGCAGCGCCAGCGCCTACAACCTACTGGAAGCCCAGACGCAAATCCAGCCTTCAGCATTCTTGCATTTTTTTGTCTCAAGTTTCGTGTATGGGCACAAGCAGAGATGCCACTGTGTGTAGTGGGCTCAAATCAGTGCTAATGCTTAGCTGAGGCAACAAACTGGAGTTGCCAGTGAGTGTGTTGTTTGCACTTGGGGCGTGGCGCAAGCTCATGCCTTGTGGTTAATGACTGTGCTTGATAAGCGCTCGGCTGCAGCTCATTGACTATTGAGCTTCAAACGGCCGTATCATTCCTTAATTCCCAAGCCCAGATGCTGTATTCGCTGGACATGGCGAATCGCAGCAGTAGCTGCTATGCTATTGCGCTTCTTACGGCAGCACACAAAGACTGAGTCCTTTTGGGAGAGGAACGGACCAAAATCAAACGCCCACTTCGCCTTTATGGAGTTCGCACCTGCACCTTCACATGAAGCACGTTGGGGGGCACACAAGCAACAGGGCAGACAGCCAGATGGACATATGGGTCCTGCGGGGCTCCTGCAGTACTGCATTATGAGCACTGCAACGGAAGGCTCGCACTTTGAACCCGGCATGCATGCTGAGTTGAGTTGCAGAGCGCCGTGCTCTCCCCACGGCCCGCGCAGTATGCACCCCACATTTTATACAACTGTGGGGTGATGATGGTAGGTGTGCAAGTGCCAACAAGCTGTCAGTGTGTGATCTTGGCACAGGGGAGCTCTTGAAAGTGTGGCCAGCTGTGCCCCGACAGCGACATGTCTGGCTCAAGTCTGGCCAGAGGACTCAAGCAAAGCATCGGCTCGCAGCACCCTATCCGACATGGGCACACGGTGTCGCATCGCGCTGCGTCTGGCAGATTACCGTGGCACTGCCAGCTCGGCTCCTGCGTGCGTCTGCGGTGCGGTGGACGTTTGCGTACGCACAGTCAGCAGGCTCTTGCATGCATACGCACCTGTGAAATGCCGTGTTGTGCTTTTAACAGCTTCTGCCTCATCGTTACAGTGGCTTGACATGCTGCCTGCCATTGTATCGTATGATGGCGATGGCGTACGTGGCTACGTGCTGTAACCTCACATGCTGATGGGACACAGTTGCAGAGGCTTGGTGCAGCAATACTGTTACAAGATTGCAGTCATCAGCTCACCATTGGAGCAAAAGCAGCTAGGTGCCACCGAACTAGAGAAGCAAAGCAACAAATAAGCAGGCACATGCCACATTACAACAGCCTGCGTATGACCATCGTGCAGCAAAACAAAATGCAGATGTGTGCTTAGAATCGCATCCCTGCTGGAGTGAGTTGAATGCTTAGGCAGTAGCGCTGTGCTGCAGGAGCATACATGCATCAGCACACACAGGCGGTCTGCACAAACTGAGGGTCACACAGAGAGAAGGAAAGGAAAGCACGAGCAGGAACAAGCCGAAGGACCCTGATCAAAACGCAACATTCAAATGTCACATAGCAAAAACTCTGCAGGCAACGCAGGCCCACTGATACATATGGACAGGGTTGGGACCTGCATGCCTGTCGGAGTACAACGGCCATTCACTCAGTCACATGCCCCTCATTCCCCCATGTTGCATGTCAATCATGCATGTCACATGGCAACGAGCAAATCAAATCACATTCCTGCGTGTTCTAACTGACTGAGGTTGCCTAGAAGATAGAAAGAAGCAATCCTAAGTGCGGCCTAGTGCGCGCTTGCATATGGCGGCAAATCAATGGAGAGGTGGACGATGGGCTGCAAAGGCCGGGGCACTGCTGTGTGTCATATGACGCCACAGGGCCCCACACCCAGATGCAAATGACTTGTACTAGAAGTACTAGCGATGCGTGCAGCTGCACAATCAACCCTGTGTTCCAAGGGAAGCTGTGCATCGTGCAGAGGATGGAGAATGGAGCGCTGCATGCCATCGGCATGTGCATGGTCTGCGCTGAGGGGTGCGCGGTGCTGAGCCACCGGCCATTGTCTAAGTGTTCCACAGAGCGGGGGGGAGTGCCTGAGTTGCTCGCAACAGCCCCCGCCCATCAGTCGTGGTTGTCGATGCTGCTGTCGGCAGCCTCCAAGAGCTCTATGTGGCTGACCTTGACCTTGCTTCCAGGCTGCCGCTGGCCTGTGACGCGCACAGGCAGTCCGCTGTACAGCCCCTGAAGGCCATTGTCAGCCTCAATGCTGGCCAGGTCCAGAGAGAGCCGACCAGCAGCTGACTCAAGGCGTAGTGAGTACCAGGTCTCTGGCGGCCTGTCGGTATAGTCCACGGCTAGAACCTCGAGTACACCTGTAGGGTACACGAACAGCAGTGAGGGCTGCGTCAGCACACGAATCCAGGCTGGCAAGTGGAAGGGTGCACTGTGTGGTGGGTGGGAAGGAGAGAAGGTCATGGGTATGTGGCGGTGGCTGTGGATCTGCACTGCGTCATGGGTCTCCAGAATGCAGCTAGTGAGGCAGCATGGATCCGCCATGGTTTAGGCGGACATGCCAACTGGCGCACACCATATTCACATGCTTGCTTGCAATAGTTTTGCCCGCGGGTGGCAGTCTAGGTACAGGTATGCCCGGTCGCCAGCGCACACCGGCAACTGCCGTGCAGCATGAAAAAGATCCCCACGCTGCGCGGAAGGTCCACGTGTACCCCGGCACACCCAAAGCCATACCAACCTTGCCAGGTCTCGGTGCGCAGGTCATGGGTTTGCGCTTGGTGCTCCATGGTACCACGCAGTGCGCGGGCGGAGCCCTCCTGGATACACAGGTGGATGGCCAAAACCCACCACAACAAGCAGGAGCCGCCCCTCATCTGCAAAAGCTCCCGCTCAGCGCTGTTGTTGTTTTGTGTAGGGTTTCCGGCTGGTGGGCCAGCCTTACGTTTTCCGTGTTTAGGCCTGCGCTACTGCCTCTAACCAGTTATCTACGACCTAATCATCCTAACTTGAGAATTGTCTGCTGCGGGGCGCGGAGGTGGATTTGGCTTCCGATCATAGATGTGATTGAGTGCGATATATGGGTTCGTCAGCATCTTTTTTAGCGCAGTTCAGCGCAGCGTGATGGTATTGGCGTGCTGATCATTATTCTAGCTGCTGCCTGTTGGGACCCAATGGGGTAGTTTGCAACTGAACCTGTACGTAAAAAAAAGAAAAAGAATGGGTGATGCAGTGCTAGACCACGGGCTTAGAACAGGATTTCTAGTGCATCCCACCCGCCTGCACCGAAACCCTGCTGCCTTGGTGACCCCTTCGCTGCTTGTGCGTCGTCAGCTCGGGCTCTCACGGCATAGATCTGGACGTGTGTTTGCAACACGGTAAGTTGCATCATGTCCAGGGTCAGTGTCCGCATGGTCGCCTTCTTCATCCATGCAAGCAAACACCACACCCACCTGTATGGCTGCTGTGCACGATGGCAGGGAGAAGCAGGATGCTAAGAAACAGTCCAGTGAGCCACAGCAGCGGTCCGTGAGTGGGCTGGTGCCGCCATCATGGCTGCCAGGGGCAAAGGGCAAGGACAGCAAGCATGGCACGCAGCCACCTGCCCAGGTGAGCAGCCTGGCATTGTATACATTCACTGACCAAAGCATGCGTGGGCATGCTGCTGCTGCTTAGCATCTGAATTCTCACTGTGTGGACTGCAATCCTGTCGTACCGCCAGGTCAGCAGCAAGATCAAGAAGCCCAACCAGTTCCAGAAACGGCTCGACGAAGCCGTGGGCAAGTTGTCCTACAACTATTGTAAGATTCATATCCCGTAAGATTCATTGCAGCATGCATGCTTTCATGTAATTGTGGCACCAGCCAGAGATCTGCCTCTTGCATGGCGAGGTTCCAAAGGGAGATGGTGCCTTGCAGACAGATCCTGCAGAACGGAAACTGCGACTCGTTTGCTGTGCCTGCAGACAACTGGCGAACAGACACGGGGAGCGACCTGCAGCTCTTCATGCTAGCCTTCATGTGAGTGGATGGGCGGCCAGGCACTGCTGCTTGCATTCATCGTGCTTGATGTGGTGGTTGGTGTGTGCCGCCAGGCTAACACCACATATGCTGTTCTGCATTTACAGGGGGCTAATCGTTGCAAACGCATTCCTACGTGTCCTGATCCTTGAGTCGCACAAGCCTCCAGACCTCAACGACTACTGGACAGGCCTGTATGAGGTGCTGGTTCTTTCATTCGGCCAGCAGTTCCCTGACTTCTCAGCCGATCTTGCGCACCAGGCGTTCAGCGTGGTCGTGGCAGGCATGGGCTTGGCGGCCTTTGCGCTGATCCTTGCGCTCGTGGAGCAAGTTGTGCTGGTGGGTGACAGGCTGCAGTGGCAGCAGTGCATTGTATTGGTCTTGCAGCCTGGGTGGTACTGTGCACCTCTACTCCAGTTATCAACGTGCTGTACCCGTCCAAAATACTCTATGACTGGCATCTGCAGGAGATAATCGAAACGAATGTGGCAAAAGGCAGCCGCGTATACGAGACTGGCCACGTGCTGGTGCTGGGATGGGCCACCAGCCAGCGCGATCTGGAGGTGATCTGGAAGACGCTGGAGCAGCTGTGCTACGCTCACCGCAACGATGGGGGCGTGACGGTTGTGGTGTTGACTCAGAGGTGCGCTGGCGTGCTTGCCCAAGCCTCCGCATACCATCAGGCTGTGCACAGTTTGCAGACTTCCATCTCACACGTGCATGCTTTAGTTTGGTGAAGTCACCCTGGTGCTTCCAGATCAATCTGTGAAACGCCGTGTTATTATCACAAATATGACCCTGGCGCTTCCTTTAACTCACCGCAGGCAAAAGCTGGAGATGGAGGCCCTGTTCAGGCGTGCGATCCCAGAGACTGAGCGCTTTGGCTCTCGCTTTGTGTTCCGGCAGGGCAATCCGCTTGTCATCTCAGATCTGCACATGGTGGCTGCCACCCGCGCAGCTGCAACCATCGTGGTCAGCGATGCATCACGCTGCCCGGAGGAGGCCGATGCTCAATCCTTACGGTGCGTTGACCGCCCTAGGCCTAGGCTGTGGTGGGCTGCGCTATTGTGCCTGGAAGCCAGGCATGGGCGATGCGCTTGTGCACTTGGCTGCAGTGAGCCTGATTGGCACACTACCACATGCCAAAACCGTGTGGCCTGGAAGCAATTGATCCACAGGAAGATCAGGGAATCCCAGCACCCCTAATGGGAAACGCTGTAACAAGTCAAGTCAAGTCTTTTGCACCCAGCAGTTTGATGCATGGTAGGCTGTGGCAAGTGAAGCCTGGCATGAACAATCAGACGTACCCCTTGCAGATGCTGCAGAGACCATGTGATCTGGAGCCCACTGTGACAAGGCGGCCGAGCATGATGTGGCTTGCAACATCCTCAACAATGATGCTGCAGGTGCGCGATCCTGCTGGACGAGCTGGATGACAAAGAGGACGATGTGCTCCGTGAGCCTGCGGGGCCCAAGGGCCATGCAGTGATCGAGATGAAGACGTCAAATGCTGTGCCGCTGCTGCAGTACTCCTGCTCGGACCGCTTCACCCCCGTGCCCACAGCGCACCTCAATGCACGGCGGCTGGCCAAGATGGTGTCTGAACCCTTCATTGCCACTGTAAGCGCGCGGGATGGGATGTGGCTGTGGGGACCTTGGGCACGCATAGGCCCGCACCCGGCCTAGGGACTTGCTTGTTGCCAGACTCCACACAAAGCAGGCAGCCTCTGCCCGGCGCTCTGCTAGCAGGGTACTGATGCTCAGTACTGTTGTGTGTGTCAGACATCTTAATTGAACTCCCATGGTTGGGCTCTTGGCTGTGCCCCCGTGATGGTCACAGGTGAGCCAGCAGATCATGGACTACAAGAACGCATCCAATATGTTTGTGCAGCACATCCCCGAGGTTGTGGGCATGCGTTTCGGGGAGCTGGCATTTGTGTTTGACGACGCGATCGTGTGCGGCGTGTGGCGCGGAAAGTCCCGGACAGCACGCCTCAACTGCCCGTTGTCCTACAAGATCACAAAGTCTGATGAGCTCATCCTGCTGCGCCCTACCGGCGTGGCTCGAGCTGGATACAAGCCAATGGCCAACGCCGTGCGCGTCCCAAACCAGGACAAGTGGGCTCAGGCGCAGCAGCAGGACCAAGAGGCGCAGCTGGATTCTCCTGCCCAAGAATTACAGGAGCCGTTAGCTGACAGATCACACAATGGATCGCCTGTAGCCAGTGGGGAGGATTTCATGCACCCGATTGAGGCATCACATGACCTGAAGCCATCCTTCAGCATCCCATCAACGCCAAGCTCTGCTTTCCCACGCACTGGGGGCACCAATGGCCCGCATCAAGCTCAGCCTCAGGCAGGCCCACAGCCACTAGGGGCCCATCCTGGCTCCCAGAACATGGCAGCTGCAGCCGCGGCGCTCATGGGCTCTCACGATGGTGATGGCGAGCACGTGCCTCATGCTGTGGCCACAGAGACCAACCCAGGTGACAAGGCATGGGACAAAAGTGGTGGCAGCTACTCTAGTGGGGGCGAGGATGTCAGCTCTCCCCCACAGGCCAGCCCCACCCACATTGCCAAGCACGCTCCGGCTATGCACAACCAGGCCGGGCAGGCTGCAGCATCTAGCTGGGCCAGAAGTGGGCAGCCAGGTGCCAACTTGTCCAGTGGGGCCAGTAGTGCTGCACTGGGCGTGTTCCCTGACAACCCCACGAATCAAGACATGTGGGCGGCATGCCCTGTGAGTGTGAGGGAGGCAGCACAAGCTGAGGCGCGCGCCACACGGCGCCGCAAGGTCCAGCGCAAGGCCAAGCGCAACGATCTGTGTGGCATGCCGGGCGCGCGCGGGTGCGCAGTGTTCCCTGATGGCAAGCTCCCCCAGGGTGAGTGGGCGGACTGGTCCCGCAGGTGTATAGTGAGTGTAGGTGGGGTGGGGCACAGGCAGAGCCCTGCAGCCAGCGGCTGAGGCAAACAGCATGGGTGCGCCCCTTGCGTGCCCCGTCAGTGCCAGATTGAGCCGCACATCCAAGCTGACTTTTAATACTTTCATGTTTCAGGGAAAACAGACGGAAACGACATCTCAAAGCCATGTCGCTGTTCCCTCCTCACTCACGCTCCCTTCACGCGTGTGCTGCTCTCCGTCTTGCGTCCTGGCAGTGCTAGAGGACGAGGAGGAGAATGTGGAGGGGCCTGCGCCCCAGTCCGGCCCCAGCGTCGGTTTCACCTTCCATGGAAATGCTGCTGCAACTCCTCGCGAGGGCAGAGCCAACATCGGCCCAGAGGCTACAGTAGCAAAGGACCAGGTGCGGCTGACAGCCTTGCTGTTACTGTTCGGCTGCCAAGTCCCTCCGTGCTTGGCCGTAGAGTGGTTGCTTGTTGATGTGGATGGACTATCGTGACCGGCCAGGCTGAGTTTGGTTGGGTGCAGAGTCATCAGCTGCGACCCAGGCTGTTGCTGAACACACACTGCGCCCATGTGCCAGTGCCAGTGCCAGCACATGTGCCCATGTGCCCATGTGCCAGTGCCAGCACATGTGGTGGTACTCCGGCTGTACATCACAGTACCCCAGCTGAGCGCCGTGCGTGTGCACATGACCGCCGCTCTTTGCGCTTGCAGGTGTGCCTGCCAGACCTCGGTGTGTGCGTGGATCCTCTGGGCGCAGCAGCCTCTGAGCAGTCATCCAACCCGACACAAGCCTTCTCCGCCAACCTGGCATCTGTGGAGGACCTGCACGTTGATGAATGGGAGGAGGCAGTAGAGCTTCCCTCTGTGCCCCTCTCCACCACCCGGCGGTCGGCTGCTTCCAGGACGCACAGCAGTGGCAATACAGACGCGTACCTGCGGCCTGCGGGCGCAGGCCCCGCGCCCGCGTCTGCACACGGCATGCGCTCAGTCGTGCATGCGGCCGGGGACGTAGTGCGGGGTGTGGTGCGCGGGCGGGAGCCGGCACTGGCCACTGGCTCATCGCCCTCCGGCTCCTCAAGAGACTACCTGGGCCGCGGGGCATCCGCGATCTTCATGGTGCGCACAGTTCTGGGTTTCTCAAGGATGTTTTGGTCCTTGGGGCAACGCCAGGTGGCTGGCTTCGCTGTCTGCTGGGGACCCCGGGGGTGGGGCGCAGCCCTGTTTTTGCGTGACTTTTTTGTTTCTGCGTGAACTGGAAGTTGGTGCATTGCTTCACCTGTGGATGGGCTGCTGGAAGGGTATGGAAACAGCAGCTGGTTTTAGGATCTGTGGGCCTAGGGGCGCTGCCAGGGGGCGCTGCACGGCCGTATTGTATCACAGCAAGTGACCTCGCCATTTGTGCACCCGGATGACCATCACCACCACCCCACCATCTCAGGTGCCCATCGAGTACCTGGTGCCTGATAACAAGCCCAAGCGTGTGCTAGTTTGCGGCTGGGGCGAGCAGTCATTCATGCGTGCTGTGCTGCGCGAGCTGGACCACGGACAGATGGCCCTGCCAGAGGGCAGCGAGGTGCGTGCTGTACCTTCTGTACTGCTGTTATGATCACGAGGCTTGCAATGATGTCATGTGTCATGATGAGGCTCGTGACACTGCAATCCAGATCGTGGTCCCTTTTGCGTGACTTCTTCAGCGTGTGGCTTGTGCAAGTGTACATCTCTGTAATGGACGCAACTAAGTGCTGGGGGGCTAAGGTTGCCTGCTGGGCTACACTGCTATTGTTGCCAAGTGCTGCACGCTGCCACATACAAGCGAAGGGGGGGGTGAATGGCAGGTAGCAAGACAGGAGGGACATGCGCATTTGCTGCTGTCCTGCGACGCTGCATTAAAAACACCATTGCGCCGTTTTGATTCTGAGCACTTGGAGCGCTTTGGCACGTAACCTTGAACACACGAATGTTGCTAATCCTGTCTCGCGGCAGGCATCTATGCGCCATGATGGGCGTACGATGTAACCAACACACACACACCACTGCTATGACACCACGAGCGCCCCTACTTGACACCACAGGTCGTGTTTGCTAACGAGCACGAGACGGGGGCGAGCCTGGAACAGGCGGTCAAGGTAGTAGCGCCCACCCGCGTCACGGTCTCTCACGTCATCATCAACCCCTTGCAGCGCCTGGAGCTGGCGCAGGTACAGAGTAATGAGCCTACCATATGTAATGAGCCTATGAGCCTTTGTAGTGAGCTGTGCAATGAGCCTATGAGCAGGGGGGGGGGGGGGGGAAAAAT
>BDCZ01000113.1:1514-30915 GCA_001662365.1 Chlamydomonas applanata
CACGCGCGGATGCGCAGCCACTCATGCAGGCACGCCTCATGGTGCATGTGGGAGCAGCCCATGCCAGACAGCACGTCCCCTGCAAGCATGGCGCGAGCAGCAGTACACATCCGTACAGGCATCAAGGAACAGCAGCTCGTGAGCAGCCGCCCCACACATGGCAGTACCCCAGGCTTGAGGATCTATATATATGGGGCAACTGACGCACTGCGCCTGATGGGGGCGGGGGCTGCTGCAGAGGCCCGCTGCCACACCATAGTGCTGCAGCCAGCCAAGCCATTGCCATCACGACAAACACCTCACCCAACTAACCACAGTGCTGGAGCCACCCAAGCCAGCGCCCGCACTACAAGATGCATTATATATATGTATATATATATAAATAAATATATAAATATAAATATATATATATATATAAATATATAAATATATATTGATATATATATATATTGAACGCATACAGCGCGAGGAGGCAGCCGCAAGGCAGGCCCACGCACCAGGGGCATACTCGGCGAGGCAGATGGCACACAGCTCGCCCAGCAGCGGGTGGTCCGTGCCGCACACCTGGCGCGGCAGTGCAGCCAGCTCCGCGTCCGTGGGACCTGGCAGCCGCACAGGCGTGAAGCAGGTGGTGAAGAGGATGTGGGTGAGGAAAGTGGAGAAGAGGATGTGGTGAGGAAGGTGGAGAAGAGAATGTGGTGAGAGGAAGGTGGAGAAGAGGATGCGGTGAGGAAGGTGGAGAAGAGGATGCGGTGAGGAGCATGGGGTGGGAAAGTGCGCTGAGGATCGTGGTGAAGTAGAATACTCCGGAATAGGCTACTGTTGGGGCTGCTCTACTGACTCCAGGATACTCTACTGTCTGGGCCATAGTGTGGCGCAGGACCTGGCCAAGTGTGGGCCCAGTGCCAGCGGCAGTGCGCTAGGCAGTCCCAGGGGGCGCACCTTGTGGGCCGCAGTCAGCCGGCCGCGCCGCACGCTCCCCCCGACGCGGAAACTCCCGCAGCACCATCAGCAGCTGGCGCGCCATTCGGGAGATATCCTCGGCCCGTTGGTCTGCCCGTGACACCGTCGTCGCTACCTGCGCGACCCCGTCAGCTGTGGTGGCCGTGATGGCTGTAGCTGCTAGATCCATGTCCTCCAGGCTCTGCCCAAGCAGCTGCAGCGCCTGGCTGACGGCCTGCAGCTGCATGGGGGTCCCCTCTACGGCCTCTGCCTCTGCTCGTAGCAGCTCCTGCAATGCTGCCAGCTGCTGCTGCCGCAGCCGCAATTGCTCCAGCCGCAGCCCCAGCAGCTTTGCAAGTGTGTTCTCCTGCTGCTGCTGCAGGATCGCAAGTTGCCATGCTACATCAAGGAGGGGCCGTGAAGGCACGGCTGGTCCTTGGCTGCCTGGTGCACCACTTTGACTGTCATCGACTGTATCCTCCCTCCCTGTGCTGCAGGACGTCTCATGAGCAGCTGTAGTGGGTGGAGTGCACAGCAGGGCTCCTAGCGGTGGTGCACCTTGATCAGTGTCATGGACATGCTGGCTGCTTGTCCCAGGGTCTGACCATGAGTTGCTTTGCCCGTCTTGCATGTGGGCATCACCATGTGCATGCCATGCACCTGTCATGTTCTGAGCTGCAACAGGTCCACGCGGGCTGGAGCTGGCTGCTTCGCCTGATGCTATCCTCCGTCCATCCTCGGGGCTGTCAACAATTTCCTGACTGGGTGTTTGCGTAAACTGGTTCGACAGCGCCTTAGCTCGGTCGATAGCAGCTCGAGCCCTGGCCAGGACTGCTTCAAGCCCCAGCTCTTCGATCGGCCTACTCATCGGTTTCGCCTGCCTATCTACCAGAGCACAGCTGTCTGCATACGTGCGATCAACATGTGGGTAAACAAGCGGTACCAAGGAGGAAGTAACAAACCCTAACTGATTAAGGGTTGCCAACCACCCGCCACTGCCGCTGAGAGTCCCCTACCCTTGAGCAGAACCCATCTACCACACCACTTGAAAGCCATCATGTTGCGAGTTTTGACAGGATTGATGTCTGGGAGTTCTGGGCTAGTGCAGGGCTTGCTGCCCGATGCAGGTGTGTGCAGCCCTGGACATCTTGGTTATACCATGTTGTTTGCCACTCTGCCTGCATTGCTGATAGGTCGGTGCCTGGACCTGTGCTGCACATGCAGGGCTCGTGAGGACGCACGTCCATGCAGCATGCGCAACTTCCATGCGGAGCTTGCACAGCAGCATTGCAGCGCATGCTGATGCTGCAGCTGCAAGCAGCAAGGATCAACAGCCATCCAGCCTTCAGTCCCAGCAGGAGGGCTCATCGTTATCACAGGCATCAACATCAGAACCTGCTCTCACAGGTCCGGCCATGGGCCCCCGGCAAGTGTTCAGGCAGCGAGCAACGGGCGCTTCGGTAGTCCAGCAGGGCGTCATCCACATCAGCAGCACAATGAACAACATCATCCTTGCACTCACGGACGAGCGGGGCGACGTCAAGGCCCAGATATCAGCAGGCGCGGTGGGGTTCCGGAATGCGCGCAAGTCGCTACCTGCAGCAGCCGAGAAGGCAGCGGACGAGCTGGCCAAACGGGCGATCAAACTGGGGTACAGATCTGTACTAGTCAAGATGAAGGGCGTGGGGCAGAACAAGTCAGTTGCTGTGCAGTCGCTGCATGCCGCGGGCATGCGTATTCACGCTCTGCAGGATGTGACACCTATTGCTTACAATGGCTGCCGCCTGCCCAAGCGGCGGCGGGTGTAACTACGGCTTGGACGCGGTTGCAGCGCCCCTGCTCATCAGGCCCCTGCTCTGGTGCATGCTCACTGCCTTGGCAATGCAGCCTTCCACAATGCAGGGCAACCGATAACGTACATCACAGCACAGTAAGCGAGCAGTGCCAGGCATGCTGCCATTAGCGGCAAGCTCAGAACCACTGAACAGAAAGATGTCACCTACCTTGCAGCTGTGATCATCGCCTTGCGCGCGGTATTGTTGTTTGAATGCACGCCAGCTGCACGCTCAAGAACTGAGCATACAGCCGTGGACCTGGCGTGCAGGGTCGGTAACAAACAGCAGCACATGCTGCATGCAGCTCAAGTGCTGCCCGACTGAAGATAGAGCTGCATGAAGCATGCTCGTCGGTAGATGTTCTAAAGATGGGTGTGCTCTCTGCTGACCTGAACTGGAAGAAGTGGAATCAGCCATGTTTGGCTGCACTGGCATGCTACACAAAGCAAAGCATGGAAAGCTGTCACTGCCGTCTACTCGTTCACTGATACCTGCTGATGCGTGCTCTGGCTCAAATTTCGCCATGCAGCTGGTAATGGCCGGACCCGCTGTTACAAATACAATCCACACTGCACATTCAGTGCCAAGCTGCAACCTCAAGGGCGGTTGATGAAATGGATGAAGTTCATGCGGGCTTGTCGCCCTGATGCCAACCGCTCAACTTGATTTGGATCTCTCAGAATCATCTTCAAATGATCGCTCACCTTTGTACATGCTAGCTGCCCCTGCTGCAGCCCTTCTGTTTGAAAACCTACCTCTCTTCACCCACCCCCTCTTACCCGCTCCCCTCAGGCTCCAACCGCGCTGCATACAATGCTGCTGGTAGCAGCCCCAACGTCCTCAACCCTTCAAGTATCAGCAGCACTGCCGGCTTACAGCTTGCGCATATGCTCCAGCAGGCTGGGCCGTGCACCCAGATCCTCTGCCTCCTCGTCTGCTGTGGCTGCCGCCCATGGCTCAAACTGCTCCACCCGCGACTCATAATCCTGGACAGGCACCGCTGCGGCCGCCACGATGCGTGGCTGCACGTCGGAGGGCTGAACATAGGTGTCGCTGTACGCCTTGGGGGGCGGCGATGTGACAAGCAGCAGCACAGCGATTGCCATGACGCCTGTGCAGCAGTCAACAAGGGGGCATGATGTGAGATGTCTGCAGATCATGAGACGTGCATTCGACGATCACACAGCACGACCTGGCAAGCCTGCCTATCCGGGGAGCTGCACAGCTGCCAGCCACCAGCTGCGCGCCGTCTTCCCGCGCACGCATACACCTGGGACAGCACACATGCAGAGCAGCCTCCCTTTTACAGCACGTTTCACACAGAAATTGGTCAAGCAGCCCACAGCCCACGCGCGCATGCACCTGACAGCCCCAGCAGCGACGTCTTGAGCTTCTCCAGAGTCGGCTTGACCTGGTAGATACCTAGCAGCCGGTCGCGCATGAGCATGGCAGGCGACTTGACCCAGATCTGGCCGTCGTACCACCCAGTCTCTTCATACTCAACGGACGCAGACAGCAGGCGAGAGCCCACATGAGAGTAGCCCAGATACAGCCGCAGCACCAGAATCATGACAATGAAGCCGGAGCCGATGATGGATGACGACAGCAGCTGAGGCAGCTCGGTGTTTGCGTCAAAGGTGACCTGTGGCCGCCATCAAAACAAAGCAAAGTGGATGGTGTAATGCAACGCAAGGCTGGCGCCCGCATGCTACAGCACTATCGTGCTTGCACGCTTTCAGGTGCGTCCACACCCTTCCCGCTCGCAGCACTGTGCACCGGCTGTGCGCCTAGTAAGCAAGCACGGCGCGGCATCAGGACGGAGCGCTCATGGCCACCTGCTTTCACAGATGGCCAACCAGCCAGCCAGACCAGCCAGCCAGCCAGCCAGACCAGTCAGCCAGCCAGCCAGACCAGACCAGCCAGCCAGCCAGCCAGCCAGACCAGCCAGCAAGACCAGCCGCAGGGGGCACATGCAACACACACGCACCGCGGAGATGGGCAGGCCTAAAGTCATGAAGAACAGACCAAACACGCCCGCCAGCCGCAGAGCAAACTCGGGTAGTGGCAGCTTGGCCCAGTCAAACAGGAACGCGTCCTGCGCACGCAAGCATGCATGGTGACTCAGGATACCCAGTGCAGAACATGAGCATACATGCTTGTGCACCAGAACGCATCCCCCACGCTGGAGACTGGCTCTGCATGCATTTTGGCTGCACCAGTGCTGATGCGCACGGGATTAATGTAGGCAAGGCTCTCAGCGCTGCCCCTCGCACCTGCAGCTGCTGCAGCTCATATTGCGGCTGCTGATCCAGAGGCACTGGGCAACCCTGCGGTCAACCAGGGCAAACCAGTGGCAAGTCAAAGTCATGCGACTCGGTGACGCATGCTACTGCCCACAGCATGACTCGGCACCATGCATAGTCCTACCTCATTTAATGGGTCCTTTGGCACGTTTTGAGCTGCAGCCCGCACGTGGTGCCGCTGGGCAGGCATCTGCAGAGGCTTCAGCCATGTAGGTGAAACCTTTGTGAAGCCTGGGGCCGCGAGGGCCAGGCCCCTCTTCGACAGCAAGGGGCAGGCCATTGTCATCCAGCTTGACCAGCAGGGCGATCAGACGAGGTTCTCGTTCCCAGTCTCACATACATTACACGCAACGAAAAATAGGTTTTGGTCAAGGTAGCCTCGGGGCAACGCTACAGCTGCCATAGGTGCTGCAATGTGGTGGTGAGGTGGGCGATCGTGGGAAACTTGATCATATAGATAAGAAATGCAGTTCGAGGCGTTGCGTGAAAATTATTCCAACGCAGTGGAGGTGAGAGACCGCCTTTTGCGGGGCTTTCTCTTTCGTCATGACATGACGCAAGCAACACCTCTCCGAGTTCCCTAGGAAGGACTCAAGGATGTAGCTGTGGTGCTGTGTGCGCAGATCGGCGACGATGTGGCCACCGTGGAGGAGCTCTCGTTCCATGACCAAACTGTGTACCGCAAAGGGGGCTTGGTCATCACGTCCGTTTACTTAAAGGACGTTGGCCTGAAGGGGTGCGTGTGCTGCAGAGCTGGGTGTGGACTGAGAGGTGTCGGAAGCAAGTAACTACCTCCCATGCGCCATGTGCACTGCATGGGTACATGGTGCTTGCTTCACCTGCAGCACTCTCTTGCCACGCAGGGGCAATGGCAAAGTACCGCAGCAAAACGTGTACACGGAGGGCACTGATGACGCGGACACCATGGAGCAGCTGGGGCTGCCCGTAGCGTTTACTGGCAAAAATGTGCGCAACCTTTATCCCTACATGCCGTGCTTCTGTTTTCACTGGTGGCACTGTCACCCTCATAGTATGCCTGATGCAGTTTGAGTGGCAGGTCATTGAGTGGCCATGATCACTGTACGGGTGAAAGAGGACATGTGCTACCCCTGTGTTGCCTGCTCTCAAAACGCACACAGGCCAAGAGGGCACCACGTAAAAAGAAGGCAGCTGCCCCCACAAGTGAGCAATACAAATGCATGGCAGCAGCTCCAGCGGCAGGGCGGCCTGTGGCCCTCTTCAGTGCTGGCAAAGTTGCAGAGTCGCTGCATTTCCCTGCATCGCCCTTCATCACATGGATGCACGCATGTATCATGCGAGCTGTGCGCATGACAGCACCCCAGCAGTGCCCTGCTTGCTGGCCTTCCAACTCCTTCTTTTCAATTCCCAGCTCTCCGCTGCCCTGCACCCTTCCATGTCACACGACCTACACCTCACCATGCGGCTTGCAGACGATGAATCAGCGTTCTACGACGACACCTTCGGCATGGCGGGATACTATCAGGAAGAGCTGGAGGACGAAACGGCTGCAGCTGAGTTGGACCTGGACCCTGCAAACATGACATGGCAGCAGCTGGAGCTGCTAGGGCTCGCCTCACAGCTGGGGAAGCTGGGCCCAGGTGCAGAGCCGGGCAGCCGCAATGCTGCTGGCAGCAACCAGCGGGGAAAGGGCACTGGCAGGGGGCCGAGGAAGCAGCAGGACGGAGGGGGTGCGCAGGGGCCCCCGCCCCCGCCGCCGGACGCGCCACCCCCGCCGCCGGCGGCGCCCCTGCCCCCGCCGCCTCCGCCCCCGCCCTTCCCACCACTGCCAGCAATGCACCCGGAGGTGCACGCACTGGGGCCGTGGGCATTGCAGTGGCAGGAGCTCGTGGACCATCAGCAGGGCATCCTGGTGTACTGCAATGTCCTCACTCATGAGGTGCAACCCCACCCGCCCGCCCAGGGCTATGTGCCCTTGAGGCTGAAAGAGGAGGCGGACGCTGCGCGTGCGGCAGTTGCAAGCGCTGCGCAGGCGGCACAGGCGCAGCAAGCAGCGGTGCCAGCGCCCATGCCCAAGGTCGTGCGTGGGGCTGTGGACCTCTCCGCCCTGGAGAGCAGCATGCTACAGACAGCCGCACATGCGCCGCCGCCACCGCCATTGCTTCCATCCATGCCGCAGGCCCCAGGCCAGGGGTGGCTGGGCCACGGGCCTGCACCCCCCACGCACCAGCCATATGGACCACCCATGCCCCCCACGCCACCGGGCATGGGCATGCCACACCACATGCCGCCCCCACCAGGCATGGGCCCTCCGCCTGGTATGGTCCCACCAGGTATGGCGCCCCCTCGCATGCCACCCCCTGGTTTTGGACCACCTGGTTTTGGGGCTCCTGCGCCTGCTGCAGGGCCTGCACCACCCCCTGGGTTTGGGCCGCCCCCTGGGTTCCCAGGAGCCCGGCCCCCACCAGGAATGCAGCCGCCAGTGGGGATACCCATGCCCCCCCCTGGCTTTGGGGGCCCACCGTCCATGGGCCTGCCGCCAGCGCCGCCGCCACCCAGCGGCATGCTGGTGCGTGCAGCCAACCACGGGCAGCATTCGGCATGGCCACCGCTGCCACAGCAGCAGGCGCAGGTGCACCAGGAGGGGGTGGGCGGCGGTGCTGTGCAGCACGCAGGCAGCGCCCATGGGCATGACGGCGTGACGGAGCCGTATCACAGCAGCCACCACCACGGTGTTGACGGCAACGACAGCGATGTTAGTGCTCTCACGTCCACGTCCAGGCAAAGCCAGGGGAGCAGGAAGCAGCAGCCACGGCCACGTGGCGGCAAGCAGAAAAAGAGCACGCTGGGCCGGGGAGGGGGGGAGGGGGAGAACGGGGGAGCGGCCGCTGACGGTGGGGAGGACCGGGTGGTGCTCGACGGCAACACTGCAGCGTACCTGCGTTCCATCCTGCCGCGGAACGTGGCCAAGTACTGGCTGCAGCGCTACTCCTTGTTCTCCAAGTATGACGAGGGCATCGAGGTGCGGCGAGTCTGGCCTGGCACTGTGCAAGTGCACGCAACTGGTCTGACAAAGCGCAGGGGCACATTGTATACCTGTGATGTGTCGTGATCATTGATGTCTGTATAGTTCACGTGTTGCCGCTAGTGGCTTGGAGTCGGTCTGGGCTGCTGCGTACACTACCACTCATAAGTTCTTTACGTTTCTTAACACCATGATGCTCAGCTGCGCGCCAGCCGCCCAACCTTGCTAGAATGAGCTGCCGCTGCCTGCTGCTGGCAGCTGTGCAACCATTCATGCTAGGTCGTAGGTTGTAGTGCGGCACATTGTTTGCCTACATGCAGCATGGCTGTTGAGCAGTGCACTGGTATGTATGAACACTGTACTGGGCATTGTACTGAACACTGTACTGGGCATCGTACTGGACACTGTACTGACACTGTACTGAACACTGTACTGAACACTGTACTGGACATTGTACTGGACACTGTACTAGACACTGTACTGGACACTGGACTGGACACTGCACTGCAGCTGGACACCGAGGGCTGGTGGAGTGTGACCCCAGAGGTGCTGGCCGCGCACCAGTCGCGCATGTGCAAGGGCTACAGCCGCGGCCATGTGGCTGCGGACGTGATGGCTGGCTGCGGAGGCAACGCGATCCAACTGGCCCGTGACTTTGGAGTGGTGTATGCAGTTGAGATCTCGCCGAAACGCGCGGCCATGGCGGCGCATAACGCGGAGGTTTACGCGGCACAGAACCGGCTGGAGGTTCTGTGTGCCGACTTTTTTGATGCGGCACACACGCTGGTGGCGGATGCCATCTTCTGCTCCCCCCCCTGGGGCGGCCCCAAGTACAAGTGGTGTGACACGTTTGAGGTGCTGGAGGCAGCAGAAGGGATCTCGTTCTCAATTGCACAGCTGCTGGCCGCGGCGCTGGATGTGGTGGGCCGCACCGCGGCCACACGTGGCCCAAAGCCAGCAGCACCCGCGGCACCCGCGCCGGTGCTGGCAGCCTTCGCGGCGGCGGGCCTGTTGGAAGGGCTGTGCTCAGGTGTGCGCAGTCTGTTCAGCTCGACAGCAGCCACGGCGGCCGCAAGGCCGGTGGCACCCTCGGGGCCGCGCTTCGTGAGCGGCATGTTTGACCTGGCGGCGATAGAGGGCAAGGCCAGCCCGGCGTCCCCTGCCCCAGCTGCCCCCGCCCCTCCCCCAGGCCCTGGTGCACAGCCCCAGCAGGCAGGTGACAGCGACAGCATAGGGCCAGGGGCTGCGGCTGGAGCGGGGGCAAGGCCAGAGGCGGGGCGGCGTGGGCCGCCGGCCACATGTGGTGTGGTTGCTCTCTTCCTGCCGAGGAACTCCCACCTGGGGCAGTTGGCCTCGCTGGTGCCAGAGGGCGAGGTATGGGAGGTAGAGCGTAACTATGTCAATGGCCGCCTCAAAGGCATCACACTGTACTGCTTTGCACAACGCATGTGCGCAGCTCACTAGGCATGCCACGAAGCTGGTGGTGTTGAGTGGTGGGTCCGTTGCGGCTTGCGGGCAACTGACAGACTTGCTGTGCGGAGCCTGTGTGCACTGCCATGCCTTGTTCATACTCATAGTTCAGCTGCTCAGCTCGTCCTCAGTTTGGTGAGACTGCAGGTTGCTATGTTACAGCTTGTTCAATGATGGTCCTGTCTACCAAGGGCCGTGTCCACCGTCCTGTGTCTTCCTCTTTTTGTTGGAGTTGCACGAGAGTCAGCGTGGGACAGGGCCACTGACATCCTCCGGGGTGATGGGCCACAGACCTGCAGAACGCATGGCAGCGCGTGTGCTGCTGGCAGCAGGTACATGCCTGCAACCTTGAAGCGGATGTGTCTGGGCTTCGTTTGTGCTAGTGCATTGTACACAGTAATGCAGATGGGCAACAGGTGTGGGTCATGCATGGGCTGTGTGGTATAAGCTGCGGCTGGGAGCAGGGCACTGCTTCCTGGCAGTCAACACCAATGCCTAAGGGCGCTGTACTGTTCATTTGAACTGATTACCACCCGGTTTGATTCATGTCGTTTGCGGCTTAGGTGCGCAGTCCTTCAGGCATTACAGGAGCCTGTGTCATGGTGCTATCGCCCACGGCATGCAGGCTACCAACCTGCTGATTGTACACTTGGTTTGGAGGCTCGTTCTTTGCAGTGCTCCTTGGGGTTGCAAGCACCAGGCCACCCTATCGCTCGCGCTTGCGTGGTTGCTTCTTTTCCTTCTTTCTCTGCTGCGGTGCTGGTTTTGTGTTGTGATGGTTGCCCCGTGTTTGGGGCTAGCAAGGAATGCATGTGGGCTAGCACCGTAGGTTCATGGGCTGTGCGCCAAGTAAAGTGGGCTGTCCAGCCGCTGCCGTGTCAGACCAGTGCATCTGAGGTGCAGGCTGCTTGACTGAGTACCGTCACTACCGTCCTTGATCTGTTTGAGCACGGTTGCCAATGCACATTGCTTGCCAGCGTGGCAACAAGTTGCATCAACCGAGTGCTGATTGTAACCGAATGTGCCGTGCAAGGCAGGGTGTGCACGGCACGTGCCTTGCACCCAGCAGCAACACACTATGTTGTTGTCGTCGTTGTTGTTGTTGTTACATTAGCCTTCAGCAACACATGTTGCAAATGTGTCAGGCCGCTGGTATGCGGTCCTGCACAGCATGCATCGTGGAGCAGCTGCGTATCATACGGTACCCACCCTCGTCCTGTCATTCATGAACCACAAGGACACCGCCACATCGAGGAAGACATGCCCGCTAGACCCAGGAGCTTAGGTACAGCAAGCACAGGCATTGTCCCATGTGTCGTCCATGTGGCTACTTGTATGCTGCCCTCACCCAGCAAACCACCCTTTCCCCAGCTCCACGTGTTGATCCCAGTCAAGACGCAATACTGACAGGCCTCCGTTGTGGGCCACAGCACACCCTCATGCATTTCAGGCTCTGCCCCTGCCACCCGCCCGCGTGCGTGCCTGCAGCACCGCTTGCGCCCACCGCTTGCATGCATAGCATGCCAGCACATCCGCCACATCCTCCACGCCCCCTGAGAACTTGAGCTCTGCCTCAGGCACCTCCCTCTCACCCCACCGGCTCAGCTGGCCCCCTGACCCTCCACCTATGGCAATCTCAAGGGTTTGCTGCAGCTGAGAGGTCGTGCCACGCAGCTGCCCTGGCCACTGCCGGCCTGCCACACGCGCCACACTCCTCGCAGCGCCTGCCCCTGGTCCGTTCATCTCCTCCTGATGGAGGTTGGTGCCCTCACGGCCAGCGGCAGCGCCACCACTCACAGCCTGCAGCTGGTCACGGTTCGGGGACCGTGGCAGCAAGCTGTCATCCATGTCACGCCCGCTGTCAGAGTCACTCCCGCCGTCACTGCTTGAGGAGGAGGCACCACTGGAGGAGTGCCTGCAGTGTGTGGGAACATACACGCATACGCATCCATTTTCGATAAGATCTTAAGATGATCGGATGTTGATTTCTTTCTTTGATCGGAGCACCAGTGAATCACAGCACAGAGGCTGCGCTTAGAGATGGGGCTCAGAGGTACGGCTGCTCTCAGAGAGATGAGGCAGCTTGTGCACAAGAGATGCACGGCTTGTGCACAAGAGATGCTCAAGGGATCCTCGCAGGGAGCTGTGGAGTGGCTCAATGGAATTCGATGCATGCCAGCCGCACCTGTGCCCCTTCTTGGCCTTCTTGTGCTTCTTCTTGTGCCGGCCCTTCCTGCTGTGCTTGCCGCTCTTGCTACGCTTGCGGCTGCGCTTGTGCTTGCCGCCCCTGCCGCTGCCGTCTTCACTGTCCGAGTCCAGAAGTGTGTACTCTGCGGGCCCATCTGGCACTTGGGCCCCTGCCGCGCCTGACGCACCAGCACCCGCGGTAGACACGCGGCACGTGCCCCCTAGCCGCTCTACCGTCGCCTGCAGCACAGCCACACCCCAGGTCCCCTCTTCCTCTTTTGATGCTGCTGGTGCTGTTGGCGCTGCTGCTGGTGCTGTTGGTGCTGCTGCTGGTGCTGTTGGTGCTGCTGTTGGTGCTCCTGGTGCTGTTGGTGCTGGTGCGGTTGGTGCTGGGGGCCCCCCAGGCCTGTCTGCAGCCACCTGGCTGTGTCTGGGCCCCAGGGCGCGTGTCACGAGCGCGAGCCGGAGCGTCCATGCGTCCAGTGCCAGCAGCTGGCGGGCAGACACGCTGGCAGTTGGGTCACGCAGGCGGGAAAGCAGGGACGCATGTGCCTGTGTGTGTGTGTGTGTTGGTTACATCGTCCGCTGTTGGTTACATTGTACATGTGTGCCGCCCAGCAGGACAATCGATTGTACTGGTTTGTTTGTGATCTACCACAATGATGCCGGGATGGTGAATCATGAAATGTGTGGGGCGGAGGAGCAGGTGCAACGCACGAGCAGAGGATGCAAGGCAATAGAACAAAAATGCGCATACAACAGAGGACGGAGTGGTGCTTCAATCTCCGAAAGCATGCATTTAGGGGTGCAAGCGCAGCTAACAACTGCAGCGCTGGCGGCAAGCAGGTAGTGAGTAAAGAGCTATAGAGCTGTGGACCCACCTGGCTGTTGGTGTGGGTGGCTGGCGCCGGGTGCAGCGCCAGTGCCGCTGTGCACAGGGACTCCGCCGCACTGCTGCAGTCATCGTCCTCTCGCAGCACCCCCAGCAGTTGGCCCCGGCAGCACACCAGTGCATGTGCCAGAACCAGCTGCGGCAGGCTGGCCCAGTGCACGCCACCTGAGAGGACCAACCCACTCAGGTCCCGCCACCCTTGGCCCCCGGCCACCTCAGCAAGTGTGGCTGGTGCGCTGGCGCTACGGCCGTCCCTGCCGCTGCTACTGCCCTGCCGGCTGCTTGTACTGCTGGGTACTGCCTGGAGCGATGTACCGCTGCACAGCACCTGGCACGCCTGCAATGTGTGCCCAGGACATGGACAAGTGATTAATGTAACGAGCACAAAAGACTGGACATGAGTTGCCCTGCCACTGCTGCCGCTGCTGCGGCCACAGCTGTACTGCCTGTACACCTGCACTGATCATGTTGTACTGCTCATGTACTGCTCATGTACTGCCGCACTGTGAGGAGCTCATCGTCATCCAGCAGGGGCAGCAGGCGGTGCGCGATCGGGCCCCACGGTCCGTCCCGAGCCACAAAGTCGTGCAGCAGCGTGCGTGCTGCGGCCTGCAGCCGCGAGCCCTCGGCGCCTGCCAGCACGCCGTGCAGCGCCTGTACGCATGCATGCAAGTGCCCAGGACCGCACCCAGCCACCCCCTGTCAACAGCATGATATGTGCATATGTCCTGTTGAAAACCGCACCCCACAGCGGTCCAGGCACCTCCACACCCTGCAGCAAAGGAGTCCTTAGCTCTGAAGGCAAAGCGCACGGATGCAGCCACAACCTCTTGATCAGTGTCCAGACCCTCAGAACCAGCGCCCCAAGAATGCAGAACATGCCCTTCGCAGATTGAAATCTTGTACCTCGCCATGTACTGCACCCGAGTACCGTACCTTTGCAAAGTACACCGGCTCCAGCTGTAGCACCTCACCGCCATGTGTCACGCACCGCACCCACTGCTCCGACGACCTGCACATGTGCACAGTAAGGGCGCATGCATGGGCCGAGGCAGCAGCAGCAGCAGCAGCAGCAGCAGCAGCAGCAGCAGGGGCATGTTTACCGAATGCAGACAGGCAGTGCAGGTTAGCTACAGGACGTGCGTCAGATCCCAGGCCCTGGAGCTGAGAACTTCCGGTGTTCAATGGTAAGCGGACAGGTACGCTGGCGCGGCCTTCACGAAAGCACCGGGTGCGCATGCAGCATGTGCGGCTGTGCAAGCCTCGCACCAGAAGCCAGGGCAGCGGTCCAGCAGGTTGCGGACGGAGGCGACCACATTGATCTCACAGAAATAGTGCGTCTTGGTCGCCACTGACACAGGCGCCTGTGGGTGCTTGCCCTCCCACACCAGGTGCGCCCACGCCTGCAGCATGTACGAGTGGGCAGGGGATACAGGATTGTAGGAGTGCACAGTGCAGGTATGCAGCCTGTGAGTTAGCAGAGCCTGGTGGGGGACAAGTGAGCAGTATGCCATCCAACACTCAGAAAGGGTTGGCGTGCGGGGTTAAGCATGCGGATTCCTTTTAGCTACGAGACAAGATGTTGGTAGTAACCCGTAGTCGTCACACAAAGCATACAGTACTGTGTGGGCAGGCATATGGCTCATCAGGGCCATGTCCACGTAGGCACATATGCAAAGTGTTCTCTGTACTGCCTTCAATGCGGTCCTGCCGAGCGCTGTGCTGCCAGCCGTCAGTGCATGTGCTTACTTCGTCGCGGTGCGCCAGGCAGTAGTGCGCGAGTGCAAACGCGCCGTACTTGAACGCCGCCATGCCATCAACCGAAAAGTGTGAGAACCAGAGTAGGATCCGCAGGTCAGACGCTGCATGGGCAGCAAAGCGAGCGCATGGAGCTGTGAGCAGCATGGGGTGGCATGGAGCAGTACTGTAGGAGGTCCACGATGGCAATGGCACTGCCGCATGGCGAGCTGCATGCAGGTCTGCAGCGAGCTGCAGCTCTGCAGCTGCCTCAGTATTGCTATGGGGTGCGGCTAGTCAAGCACGTATGCAGCAGGTCGCGTGTTACTTATGTTATAGAATGTGATCTCGGTTGTATTCTGGTCACTTATCACAAGGTCCCGCTCCTCCCCCTCTCCTGCTTTGCGCATGCATCACTGGCCACACCCTAAATCTGGACCCCATCCAATCACCACCGCCCTGGTTAGGCACGACCCTCTTCGTCCGCACCGGCAAAGAAGGCGCGGAAGATGTGCGGCAGCTGCGCCAGCAGCCCGCATGCTGCAAGCGGAGCCTCCTGCAGCACCAGCAGCAGCAGCTGGTGCTGGACCTGCACCAGGGCATGCAGCCAAACCGATGCGGTTGCAAGACGTGATTGTCAACGATGCAAGGCATGCCGTGATACAGGTATTGAGTCCCTGCTAATGAAGCGCTTGCACCGCGCATGGCGTCTAGGATGTGCATGGGAACACGCTCGTTCGGGTCGCGACTGGGATGTGTGGCTGCTGGCCGAGGCCGCTCATTAATCGTGATGAATGCACGAGCATGCAAGCACGCAGCATGCAAGCACGCAGCATGCAAGCACACAGCTTGCAAGCACGCATGCATAGCACCCCTGCACCGCACCTGCTGCGTCACGGTGATCTGCTCCACATGGGTTGCCACAGGCAGGCGTGGTGGGCTACGGCTGCGGCGTGCAGCCTGCCTGCGCCCCCGCGCCCCTGGACTCCTGCTTCTGCTCCTACTCCTACTCCTACCTCTTTTTCTACTGCCACTTCTACCTCTACTTCGACTGCCACTTTTATTTCTACCTCCGGCCCTGCTTCTGCTCCTGCTGCTGGGCCTCCTGCTCCTGCTCCTCCTCCTGCTCCTGCTCCTGCGTGCCCTGCGCACTGGGCTCGCGTCCCAGCTCCTGCTGCGTGCCCTGACAGGGGACCTGCTCCCAGCCATGCCACCGTTCCTGCTCTTCTGCCGCCCCCTGGTCGGACTGCATGCCCCACCCCTCCCCCTGCTCCCACTCCGCTCCCTTGGCTGCCTGTCTCTGCTCCTGCTCCTGCTCCTGCTCCTGCTGTCTCGCGCGCTCCCGTCCCCCCTGCGCGGCGGCCGCTCCCTGGGAGGGCTGGGCCCAGCCTGGCTCAGGAACTGCATGAAGGGCGTGAGGGCTGCCAGGCGCACGGTTGGTGACAGCGGCTGCCGAGCCAAAGTGTTGACCAGCCATGACTTAGCTGCAGGAGCAGTACAGCATGACGTGCAGGTCACAGGCTGCAGTACATTTGCTGTCCGGTCGCTGGCAGCATGCGACCCTCTGCTCCCTATTCCCGGGGTTCTTCCAAATGGAGCAAGCGTGCTCAAGCATTCAATACTGTGTAACAAACTTGTGCTGCGGCCGCCAGGGACCACTGTGCCCATGTTGTCCAACTCACCTTCAAGGTAGTGCATGCGGTGATCCTGCATGCGCATCCAAGGGACACCTTGCTTACTGGCATCCCTGAGCCACAGCATGGGCATGCACATGCCAGGCGCAGGCCTCATGCATGGTGCATGCTGCATCGTACGTGCATGCTGCTAGCACGCATGCATGCGGACCTTCAGAATCCCCATGAGCACGTCCCAGACATGCCACAGCTGTTTCTCCACCGCCTCTGCATCTTTGGTGCTGTCTAGGCAGCTGGCATTGCTGCTACCCGGGCCACTGCTGCCTGGGATGTACAGATCCATGCTGCACTCAACACCATTTATTGTGATTTACCGACCAAGTGAACGGTATTGTATGTTCTGCAGTTCGGATATTCGTTACGGAAGCCCCTAACAAGTGCGAAGCACTGAGAGGGGGCGGCGGTGGGTATGGGACCGAAGCATTACAGTTTACAGTGTGAGGGGTTGTGTTGTATGTGTGCACGCCGCTGTGCATGTCATTATTTATGTTGCATGCATTGCAAAACAAACAAACACTGCGTCCAAACATCATCGTGAGAAGTCAACCCTAGATCCGTGAGTTGCAGCACACACAAACACAAATGCTGTTACCACATTGTCAGAGGCATCCTTGAATAACTGTGTGGGAAGACAGCTCCAGCTGCTATGACGACCTTGAGGTCAGAGCAGTCTGATGAGACGGATGAGTGCGTCATACAGTTCGTTAACGGAACGAATCAAAGGATCCAAACCTTCTGGCTTGACTTTGATGGCGAGGAGAAACATTACATGGACCTGGAGCCAGGACACAAGGCTGCACAACGTAAGCCGTTACTACAGCATGCACGACCATGAGTGCTGGCGCAGATCCGGCTTCATGCTGTATGGTGGAGGCAACTCCGTGCATGCATGCCACGCCCACAGCAATGCACACGTTCGCGTGCCGCAGACACGTTCACCACGCACCCGTGGCGTGTCCGCTTTGCCGGCTCCAAGGCCCTTGTGGGCGACTATGTGGGGCCCAGCGCTGTTTTTGAAGCCAAGGGCGAGGGCAAGTGTGAGACGCGGCCACTAGCGCCGGTCATGGTCACACCCAAGCCAGAGTGGGGCGCGTGGCGGCAGCGCGCAGACGCGCTGGGGATACGCATCATGGTGAGGACTCGTATGGAATTCCTCATATGGCAGTAGGCCATCCTCTTCATACGCTAGGGTGCGCCAGGCACATGGGCCTGACGCCGGCATGCACCTGCTTGTGCCAGCAGCTTGCATCAGCTGCATTGAACAGGGACACACCATCATCCATAACCCCATCGGCCTGCACTTGCCTCTTAAGTAACACTTCACCGAGCCTGAACCAGCACACTGGGATCCACTCGTTGTTGAGTCCTTGCCGTCCCCACTGCCTCACATGGCAGGCGTACGATTGCGTGGGCGAAGCGGCAGTGCAGGTGGCGTGCCACCTGGTGCGCTGCATGCTGCAGCACACGCCGCGTGAGATTGTTGCGAAGCTGGTAGAGCACGATGCGCGCGTGGGCATCATCGGCTGCAGCCAAGTCACCACTGACATGCCGGATCACTGGCACCTCAAACTCTCATCAGGTACACTCTTTGGCGTTTGGGTACACGTAGCCTCGATGGTTATGGGCCGAGCCAGTTCTGTGGGGTTCTTGGTGCTACGGTATCTTGTTCCCTGCGCCTGTGATTGGGGCGCGTGACTGGGGCTGATCGCGAACAGGCAGTTCTGTGCGTACAGGTACTGTGCGGTGTGCACCATCGACGGATGTGCCTCACAGCATGAGCGCTCGCGCATCAAGGCGCAGCACCACTCATCAACATTCAATGCATGGGGCTTTGTGGGCGTCGTGGTGCGCGCAGGTGGGCGAGACCTGGACACCACCACTAGGGGCCTTGGTGGCTGCGAGTCGTGCGCATTCACATCATGTGGGGAGGAGAACCTGACGATGGAGAATGACAAGTGGGTGAACCTCAGCGCCCGTGCTCCTTCAGCACTTCTTGCATCACGGCATCTGTGCTGTGAGCTCCTCTCACTGTACTATCAACCAAAATGTGCCGTGCTGGTTTTGTTTGTAACTGCTCGCTTTTACGTACTGTGGCCACTATCACTTGACTGTGTGGATGCTGGTGGTTAGGTACAAGTGGAACACCTGCACTCCCTGTGCAGCAAAGGGAGCTTGCTGTGGCTGTACTGGCTGCCATCTAGACTGATGCTGATGATGTCGTGCGCCTTGGGAGGGAGCAGCAGGATCGCGGCAAGCCGCTCTAAAAATGGCGAGCAGCGCTCTTATTATATTGTATAACATACACACACACATATATATAATATATATTCGTGCATGTGCCACACTCAGGCCGCTATGCCTGCCCCACAGGTTCTACCCGTCAGAGAATATCTTGATACACGAGTTTGGGCACACGGTCATGAACGGTGCGCGTGTGCACAACACCACCGCACGCATGTGGCTGGCCTCATGTGGCATGCATGCGCCCACTTGCCAGACAGCTTTGCTGCCGTCCACATCTAGAGTGTCGGCAAGGCATGGCGGTTTTGCGCAGGACTGATACGAACCACGTGCGGTGGCTGCCATGCCACTCAGTGGGACTCAGCACGAGCGAGCATGAAGAGATCGAGGCCCTGTATCAGAAGGCGAGGGGGTCAGGCGTGTACGCTCTGGGTACGTGGTCCCTTCCCTGCCTGCCATGGTCAAGCCATGTCACCTTTTGGCTATGGGTTCTGTGGCTATGGGTTCATTGGCTATGGGTGCTGTGAGCCTCAACGGGCCTGGCTTCTGTATCGTAATCGATATTGTCATGATCATGACATGCCTTGCAAGCTACACTAAGCGCACAATGCCGCCGTGCGCCGTTCGTGCATGGCTGCTTCGTGCTTGTGTGCAGTATGCATGCGGTCCGCATGCTTTCTTCCGTGTTGCTGCTGGGCAGCTGATTCGGTGGCTACCACCCCTCGCTGCAGACATCTATGCAATGGAGAACGCGGATGAGTACTGGGCGGAAGGCACGCAAGCGTGGTTTGACGCCACGATCCGCACAGACGTCAACTCAGGCATTAACACGCGTGAGAAGCTGAAGCGGTCGGACCCAGGCCTCGCCCGCGCGATGGCGCGCGCATACGGCGACGGGCCGTGGCGGTACACGCACGACTGCCCGCGCCCCTTCTGCCACAAGCGCCGGCGCACGGGCAGTGGTGGCGGTGGGCAGACGAGCAGCAGCGAGGGCGAGGGCAGTGGTGCAGCGTCCAAGGCCCGTGCTAACCCTGCAGTGGACGTCCCACCGGGAGCCCTACAGATGGATCGTGATCGGCTGGCTGCTACCTCCTCCGACCGGACTGCGGTGGGTCTGGCCGGCCTGTGCGCGGCGGGCTGTGCCCCGGCCAGCGGCGGCCTGGAGCAAGGGCTGGGCCCCGCAGCAAGCGTGGCACAGCTGCTGGCCAGCTGCTTGCCAGGGATACCTCCCCCCAGTGTGGAGCCAGGGGCGCATCCAGAGCTGGATGTGGGGCGCGTAGGGGGCGCGCAGTCGTGTATGGTGGGTGTGGCAAGTGTGATGCAGCTACCAGCGGTGTACAGCCTGGCACGGTCACTCTTTGGAGGGCAGCACACTGTGGCGGGCAGCACCAAGAGTGCATGAGGAGGCAGGTGCAAGTGCTTGCTCTGATGCGACACGCTGGCTGTGCTACTGTACAATCTTCAATTGATCCCATGTATTATGGTCCTTGTGAGTGCGGGTATGTGCAAGGCTGGCCTGCGCCATGTTTCCTATTTACAACGTGATCAGGTACCAGGCGACACCTGACTGCATATCACCTTTTCACTATTTCAGCAACCTTATTATGAGTACCATCGGCATGTCAACTGCACTGTTAAACCAGCATGCCAACACTGCGTTATTGCTGCATTCGACCAAGCTCGTGTAATGCGCCCCGGACCCCAGGTCACCCTGGATCAGTGCCATGGCCTGTCCTCTGCCCCAGCATTATCATCCCCTGCCTGGGCATCTGCCAGGCTGCTGGCCAGCACATCCGCCAAGCTGCCGCCCCCGACTGGTTGCAGCCCCCCGTGCACCTTCTGGCCTTCCGGCTGCATCCGTGATGCCATGGCACCCCCACCTGTGTTGTTCAGCTGTTGAGCCTTGCGCTCCAGCTGATGCCATGGGTCCTGGGAGAAGGACGGCTTGTAGAAGCGTGCCATGTTGCCACCACCCTCGCCCCCACCCCCCTCCCCGCCGCCCCGCCCCCCTCGGCCGCCCCGCCCGCCACGCCCCCGCCCGCCTTGAGGGCCTCCGCCCTCCTGCCCGCGCCCGCCCCACCCACGCCCGCCACCGCCTGCAGCGAACGTGTAGCACACCACTGGCTATTAGAATACACGTGATAATCAACAGTTCAGCAAACTTGTGGAGCCCCGCAGTGCCAGCCCACACATGCGATAACAAGTTACAAGTTGGGCAGAACTGTCTATGGTGGTTCCGCAGTGCCAGTCAGAATGGCTGCGTAGGACATCAGCACAGGTCAGCCCCAGGTCACCGTCCCTGTGCACTTCCCTGTGTAGTTCATCACACCTTGGTTGAAGCGTGTGTCTTCCCCTGTCCGTTGCAGCTTTGGTGCTTGTCCACCGTGCTGCCCCCGGTACCCGCCGTGCTGCCCCTGCGGATGGCCCTGCTGCTGCCATGTGGGCTGCTGCTGCCAGGGCTGCTGTGGGGGTGGGGCCCCATGCGGTGGGCCCCCCGGGTACATGCCAGGTGGGGGTGGTCCAGCAGGCGGCCTAGGGCCTGAGGGAGGGGCATACCCACCTGGGGCCCCTCCCCACTGCCCACGGCCCTGCATGGGGCCATACCCGCTGTAGCCACCTCGGCCACCGGGCGGTGGTCCGGGAGGAAAAGTGGCTGTTGGAGTTGGTCCGTGTGGTGCAGCGGCTGGACCGCTGGCAGGAGGCGGCCCTGAGGGGCGAGGCCCTGAGGCCCCACCACTGCCTCTACCTCGCCCACCACCGGGGGTGTAGGCGGCTAGCGGGTCGCTGCAGGCACAGCATGCAGCATGACACGCATTGCGTACTGCATGGGCGCAGGCATGGTGGTGTTGACCGTGTCCATGTCCACTCGCAGAGGATGGCAAGCAGCTATCCTACTCCTCATCTTTTTGTAATCCCCAGCAAAGGGCAAAGCTCCATGACCAAACTCCCGTCACCTGTAGAAAGAAAAGCTGGGCTGCTCATCTTTCTTGTCTTCATCCGCAAAAGGGTTGAAGAGCCCCGACATGGCGCGAGGCGCCACACGTGATCTTGAGGAGCTTGATGGGAGTAGGGCATGTACCAGATGCTGCACTAAGCATAGCATACGGACATTACAAATCGCAAGATGGGCAGGGAAGAAAATGCAAGTGTGGCAAGTGTGGAGTTATTTGGGATGAAATCGTCGCGATATCTCACGTGGCATCAGCCCACACTGCCAAACACGGTAAGCATCCTGGAGGCCTCCAGTGTGAACGACCAGGCAAGCTCGCATGTGGTGCACTCCATGTGCTCACCATGGAGGAGAAGGTGTCTCCGCTGGGCAGTGGAGCCCGGCTTGAACGGACATGCATGTTCTCAGTAAGCTGCTATAATCGCAGTACACGCAGGTACACCGCGGTACACCACATTCTCCACTCGCTCGGGGCTTCCTTAAGCACTTCAGAATTTATGTGAGACTGGTAAAGAAACTGATCTGACCCCTGGGTGCGGGGTGTCTATGCCTGCTGATTTTCCAACACTTGATATGGTATGTTCCTCTTAAGCCCTGGAATGCTCCACACAGTGCGCGTTTCCCTTGATATATATCAATAATACTGAATAATATTGAATAATATTATTCAATAAACAATAATCTTAAATATCATATAACAATAATACTGAATAATATTGAACATTTTTGAAACCTCCTGACGTTGTGCCTCCTGTCTTTCGTCCTTTTCCAGGTCCACTTATATTTGAGATACGCCGAGTTGAGGTGCGGCTGGTTTGTCATTTCTTGCGCACTTCCATACCCTGAACACATGCGTGATGTTCCTGTGTTCATGTGCTTGCCAGGTTGACGTGTTGGTGTGCATCTGGTAGGGTTGGCTATCCATGCAACTGTTACCCTGGTACCTAACTTGGATGAATTGCTGTGATCGTGGCACGCGTGCTGGCTGTGCAGTGAGGGTGGTGCAGTCAGCAGCTCAGCACACAGTTGAAAGTGGAGAGGGCGCTGAGCGCAGCTCATCAATGATAGCTTTGAGTGGTGGTGGCAAGCGGCATTGCGGAGCATGCATGCTGTGTATACTGGCCGCTGGCCAACGTGTACAATGGCCGGGTCCATATACTGCTCCTTCCCTGCGCCAGGCAAAGTTGGGCAGCCATGTCTGGCGGGCAGGTGCAGATGCTGCTGCACAGATGAGGAGCTGGACATGCAGTTGTAGTGGTACCTGCAACAACAGCTGATCTGGTCATGGGAGTTTCCCAGTGATAATTGTGGTGTGGCAAGTGTGGGGTGGAACCAGTATCCGTCGATGCCTTCAGCCCTCACGACATAAAAGCAAAAATGGAGGGAGCAATTCTGTGCCTGGGCAACCCCCTGCTGGATGTGTCATCGAACGTCGATGCAGCGTTCCTCGCCAAATATGACGTGCGTACTAGATCTGATCACCTGATGCTTGCAGTGTCAGTGCTTTTGTTCAGCTGAGCAGCACCATTGGCTTGCATCCGCAGTTGAAGCCCGCTAACCAGATCTTGGCCGAGGAGAAGCACCTCCCGATGTATCTTGTAAGTGGAGTATGCAGCGTACCTGTAGATCGAGCAAAGGACGGCTGAATCAGCCGCCTTGCCGCAATCTAGCTCAACTTGGACGAGCTCGTGAGTGCAAACGACGTGCTTTCGCCTGCCGCAGGAGCTGGCTGCTCGCCCTGACGTGGAGTACATCGCTGGTGGTGCTGGCCAGAACTCTACCCGTGTGGCTCAGTGGATGCTCCAGGTTCCCCATGCGACCTCGTACATGGGCTGCATTGGCGATGACGAGTTTGGCCGCAAGATGACTGAGACTGCCAAGAAGGACGGCGTCAATGTGAACATTGCTGCTGAGGCGCTGCTGCTGCCTGCTGCCTGCTGCCTGCTGCACAAGCGACCGCTCATAGGCCAGCGCACTACGCGTCATGCAAGATACCACATTGCCGATCAATGCCAGCGCCACAGCCGGCCTGCGCATGCAGCACAGAGCAAGCTCTTGCTGCTAGGCATTGCACCTACCTGTTTGGGTGCGTGGTCAACAGGTGCCGTGTCCTACTCAGGCTGTGCTGCCCGCACTGCCATGTCCGCGTGCAGGTGCGCTACCAGATCGACGCCTCCACCCCCACCGGCACATGCGCGGTGTGCGTGACAGGCATTGAGCGCTCCCTGGTGGCCAACCTGGCGGCCGCCAACAACTTCAAGGTAGGTGGATTACTGGCTGATGCTGGCTGACTGACTTCCGCAACTGTCGCCTGCATTCCCTGGCTGACAGACTTGTGACTCTGCCTACACCACCAACGCCCTGTACCTCACTCTGATGCCGCGCGCCACGCTATTCAACCCTGTCCCACCTGGTCATCTGCTCCCCCCCTTCGGCTTGTCCAGGCGGAGTTTGCCAAGGCCAACTGGGACCTGGTGACCAAGGCGCGCGTCGTGTACTGCACCGGCTTCTTCATCACCGTGTCCCCAGATGCGATCGCGGCTGTGTCAAGCCACTGTGTGGAGAATGACAAGATTTACTGCATGGTGCGCGGCCTGGGCCTCACTGCTGCCGCAAATCCAGCTCCTGCATTTTTTGTTCCTGCACATCCTGTTCCTGCACGTCCTGTTCCTGCACGTCGTGGGTCCCCACATCCAGCGTTCAGGGACAGGGACAGTGGGGGGGTTGGTAGGGGCAATGGGGGCAGCAGGATGTTGGTGGGGGCAGTGGTGGCAGCAGGGCTTGGTGGCGGCATCCGCGTCATCGCTTGACTGGAGTTGTTACGGCGCAGGTAGCGGCTGATCTGTTCAGTGCAGTGAACATTTACTATGTGCACCGTGCAGAACCTGTCTGCGCCCTTTATTATGCAAGTGCCCCCCTTCAAGAAGGTGCTCATGGACACCATGCCCAACATTGACTTCCTGTTCGGCAATGAGGTGAGGTTTGCAAGAATCGGGAGGGGGAGTGCGGTTTGGGGGTGGGGGTGGGGTTGGGGGCGGTACACATGCTTGTGGGAGGAAAGGAGAGCAGTGCGATTGCACTGCGGGTAGACTGACTGCGGTGTGTGTGTGGCTGTGTGTGCGTGAGGCGGTCTGGCACAACTGCACTGCACTGGCATACACCCAGCCACGCCTGCCGCCAGTGCTGCCACAAGGCTGGGGCTGAGGCTGCAGCGGGGGTTGTTGGCTGCGAGGGGTTGACACGTTTGCGTGGTGCTTGCCCGCCTGCCCCTACACGCCCCGCAGATTGAGGCCGCCATGTTTGCTGAGAGTGAAGGGTGGGAGACGCGCGACCTGACCGAGATCGCGCTCAAGGTGGGAGTGTGAGAAGAGTGTGGCGGCTCTGGGTTGTTGAGCTATGAAGTTGTGGCTTATGGGTAAGCTGTATTGTAGTACACCAACTATGCCACTTGGTGCAGTTGGTGTGCCACAGTACAGCTTACCCACCAAGTGCAATGTAGTTCTACACTTTTGAACCACATCCAGCTGTGGTGGGCAGGGAACAGCTGGGCTCAATCTGATTCGAATGAGGGAGGCAGGTGTTGCAGGTGTTGCAAGTGGTGCAGGAGGCAGTGTACTTGACTGAACGTGTGCTCAGCTGATATATCCAAGCCAGGCTGAGCTCCCTGGCTCTCCGCCACAGCAGCTCCCCCTTTGATCTGAATGCACTCCACTGCCTGTGCCTGTGTGTCTGCCGCCCAACGCGGCCCACCCCTGTCCTGCCCTACCCCCCCTCGTCGGCTCCCCAATCCATCGCGTGCAGATCTCCCGCATGCCCAAGGCCAGCGGCGCGCGGCCCCGCACCGTGGTGTTCACCCAGGGCGCTGAGCCCACGATTGTGGCGGTGGGCGGCAAGGTCACACTGTACCCAGTGCCCAAGGTGGCGTCTGACAAGATCGTGGACACCAACGGCGCGGGTGACGCGTTCGTGGGCGGCTTCCTGTCGCAGCTGGTGGTGGGGAAGGACGTCGCGGAGTGCTGCCGCGCAGGTGTGTGTGCGTGTGTGTGCGTGCGCACGCGTATATGTGTGTTGGGGAGGGAAGAGGGGAAGGGTGGGAGGGGGCTGCCATTGGGGGGACGCCCCTGGGGTGGGTGCTGGGTGCTGTTCGTCTGGTCGTCTGGGGGCGTGTTGTGTATCTGGGGTGTTGCGCACGGATAGTGTGGTGTGCAGGTGTCTGCACACCTGTCTTGTGCAGGGCTGCCACCGAACCCCAGCGGGGCAGCTAGACTGTCCTAGTTTACCTATGGGTAGCAGCAGGCGTGGTGCCCTAGCCGCAGGGGAGTGGGCGCTGCACCAGCCAGCCGGGGATCTTGTGTCTAGTACTTACTAATACAGGCCTGATGCCTGGTGCCTGGTGCTGCGCTGTGTTGCCCGGCTTGCATAGCGGCAGTGCTTGCGCGCAACTGCATTCGTGCGCTATGCCGCTTACCGCGCACATGCGACGCGCGCTCATTGCCTGCCTGCCTGCCTGCCTGCCACAACTCTCACACTCCAACTCACTCTTCATGAAATCTGCGCTGGCACTGCTGTGCAGGGGCGTACGCCGCGTCTGTCATCATCCAGCGCTCGGGCTGCACATTCCCTGAGAAACCCTCATTTGTGTGGAACTGAACTTTGGCCTCGTGACTTGGCCGCTGGGTGGTCCTCTGGAGTGCTGGCTGTGCCATTGTGAGCGTCAAGAGCGCGGAGAGCATGTCATGTGTGTATATGTGTGTTAAGAGAGTGAGAAAGAGAGACAGAGAGAAACGCGGCGGAGAGAGATAGGAGAGGGGGGTGCATGCCTCAGCAAATGATCACATGTGATCATTTGAACCGTGTCTGTGGTGACTGTAATTGAAAAGATGGGGATTGCATTGTTTTTCACCGCTGCCGGACTTGACGAGCTTAAGGCTTGGTCAAGGCACATGGGGCAAGACATGGGACCCAGATAGCTGCTATTGAAGAAACGTGCTTACATCACTCGAGATGCGGTTTGTAACGCACGCCTGTGCACCGGCCCGTTCTTTACATGTTCAAGTGTGTGCACCTAAGCCACCAGGGGCGTAAGGTTCCAAGCTCCGGACCAAGTGGTCTCCCGGCCAAATGATATGGCCAATGTCAGTGGTACAGGTGAAACAATTGGAAAGAATCAAGCAGGATCGAATGCCATGCACGCTCAACACGAGCCAGCCCAACTGCAGCACCAACATACAATCTGTCGCTCAAGGCTGATGACAAACTTGCTATGCCAGCTAGCGCAACGCCACGCAGCCTAACCTAGCGCAGAACCAACCGACCGATAAGGGCAGGGAAACCATGATCAAGCATGTGGGCGTTGCTTGGGGGGCAAATGGCCCTTCACCTCTCCACTTCCATGCAGGACAAAGGGAGTGGGGAAGAGAAGAGCAAGAAGAAAGGAGAACGCATACACCTGCACACACTCAGCACACGACAGCAAGACACAGTCCCTGCAAAACAACAACGCACACCAAGCGCATCTGCGACACGGCACACTTGTTCATGCGGGTGCAGCGCAAGGCGCCTCCCGATGCAAGGGCACACCAACAAAGGGCAGCACAGCGCAAATACAGCGGCACAATGCTCCCCATGGGACAGCAGCACGCCCACGCCATGCCATTGATTCCTCACCGTGCAACTGACGATCCACCCCCGCTGCCCCATGTGTACGTAAGAAGTAACCATCCAGGCCGCATAAGGATGCACACCAGCACACTGGTTCATCTTCACATCATGCAAGCTCACACACACTGAACACAACGACAGCCATTGACGGCCCCACCAAGAGAAGGGCCTGACATGACACTGCGAGTTGCTGAACTTGTTACCAGCGTCACAGGGCCAGGGCCAGGCGGCATTGCCCTCCGCTTCCCCCTCCACTCATGCCTGCTGTACAGCTCACTCATTCTGGGCCTGCTGTACAGCTCACTCATTCTGGGCCCGCTGTACAGCTCACTCGTCCCGGGCCCGCTGTACAGCTCACTCATTGTGGGACTGCTGCTGCTGCTGCTGCTTGAGCTCCGCAAGTGCAGCCGCTGTGGCTGCCCCTGGCAGCGGCTCAGGTGCAGGCCGCTCCACTACCTCCATCTCTATCACACCTGACACCAGGAGTGACCACCGCACGAGCAGCTTGCCCTTTAGCCGGGACAGCCCCTTGACGCCCCGCAGGACGTAATACCCGTACGGGGAGATGCGGCGCACCAGCAGTGCAGGCTGCTCTGCCATCTGCACTGCTCCTGTGATTGCAATGCGCAGGGGCACGCCTGAGGCGGGGAACGGGCGGCCGGTGCCGTCGTTGATCACTGACTTCCAAAGCCCGTAGGGCACAAAGACCTCATTGGAGATTGGGCGCACGCGTGCAGGCACGTATGTGCGCTTGCGCTCCAAAGCATGAGCTGCTGCGTTGTACACTGCTGCACCAGCTGCCTGCAGATGGTGCTGTGCTGCCTGCAGCATGTGCTGCGCTGCCTGCTGACATGTGTTTTGGCTTGTCTGCGTGAGGGATTCAGGGCAGGTGGTGTGGCAGTCAGCAGTGGGGAAAGGGCGTGTGCAAAGGTGGGGGTGCCGACTTGGCGCCACATGGCAGCATGGGAAGCCTATGCATGGGGAGGTGTCTGAGCTGGACAGGCTCCACAACGCCCACAGGAATTCTGCGTACTGCCCGGCTCGCACCTGAGGCGCGCTGCGGAGCACCGCCACTAGCCGTCCATGGGCGTCGCGGCGCCAGCCCTCAAGCTGCATGCCTTGCATTGCGTCAAAGGACTTGATGCCTTTGACCCTCCATGCGCCATTCCTCGACTTAAAAGACCGCAGCTCCACTAGCGCCGGTAGCCCGCTCTGATTTTCCCCCAGGAGCACCCCGTCGCACTCGAGCGCAAGCACACACTGCAGGGTGTCTGAGGAGTCACTGCCCGCGAAAAGGTGCTGCACGCCGTCCGCTGGGATAGCAATGTGGGGGCTTTTAACCACGCGTGCCTGCAGGGCAAACAGGTAGAGCAACATTTTCAACAGTTGAGTTCAAGACTCAGTGCAGATCAGCCCTTATAACGCCCACAGCGGGGCAGCCATACAGGGGCCCAAGCACGCAGGCAACCCGGCGCCCGCGCCCTGCCATGGTGCACGCTTTGCGCCACCTTTGGGCTTTCTCCAAGATACAAAAGCAGGGACGGGATCCCCCCCTTGAAGGAACCTCTCCCGCACCCGGCGCAGCAGGAAGGAGGAAGTGGATGGCGTAGGGGGCTCGTCCTCACGCTCCTGCACCTTCTCAGGGCTGCGACGGTGCCAAGCCCTGTGCCAAGTGGCGATGTCTTCCCTAAGATTTGCGCGGGGCGCAACTGTGTTGATGCGCACTGGCCGCTGCTGCAGACTCGGGCTTGGCCGGCTGCAGGGTAGGTGCTGCCTTGACAACGACTGCGTTGTGTTCTGCATTGTTAAACAGTCGATCCTCTCATCCAGGCCTCTGCCTAAAGTAGGCCTCTGACCCCTCCGACCCCTCCAACGCCACCAAAGACTCTCATCAAAACCACAGAGGCCCACTCATTCCACAAACCGCGCGCGCTGCTCGGACTGGGCGCCCAATCATTAGATAGCACACTGGCTGCCGCTCACCCACACTCGCGCCGAGGCTGGCTCATGTGATGCAAGCCTGGCAGCTCAACCCACCTCTGGATCGGGCTTGCGCCGTGATGATAGGTCGATACAGTGCACTTCGGGGGGCACGACGCAGGCCTGTGCATGCTTAGCCACGAATCACACACAAACCCTTGCTGGCAGCACGGTCACAGCACGGTCAGGTCACAGCACACGCAGATCGGGGACCAGCCCGTGCACATCGAAGACACGGACAGAGACAAAGAACACAGTCGCGTATGCTGAGAGCGGAGTGGTTTTGAAATGACACAGCACGGGGGAGACATCACATGCGTGGGGCCTGGTGTTGCTGTGATGGATTGATATTATATTTCAGTTCCTACACGCCAACAGACAAAGGCAGGGCACAGCCTGTCTGTGTTGAGACGGAGGGTTCTCGCCTCGCAGTAGCTGCGCCTTGCAAGTGGTAGCATGCCTACGGAACAGGTATGTGTGGGGGGGGGGGGGGGGGGGGGGGGGT
>BDCZ01000113.1:31771-43859 GCA_001662365.1 Chlamydomonas applanata
AACCCGACAGCGTGCATGGTGTGCACATGTGGTGCAGATCGCAATGGAGCACGAGAGCGGGAGCCCTGTTGCGCGGCCACAGCCAGGCATCATGGGGTTTGGTGCAGGTGGCGGCACGCCCGGCCGCCAGCCCTGTTATGCACCCACCCAGCTGGGCACACTAGGCAGCGGTGGCTTCAACCTCTTTCCGACACAGCTGTTGCAGCCCACACAAGTGCTGGGGTGCACATCCCCGCCTGCTCCAGCAGCCGCACCGCCTGCTCTGCAGCAAGCAGCCGCCGCATGCCCAGTTCTCTGTGATCAGGGCGGCACAGCAGCGAGGTCAATAGCACGGCTCTGCTGTGACACAACAGCGGGTGAAGAGGTGCTCGAGGTCAGTGCAGCAGCAGGCACTCCAGTGCAACTACTGCTCAGCACAGAGGTGGTGACCGTGCTGCCGCAGAAGCCAGCCCTTGCTGCCAGCGATGCCATACCTCTTGCAGCACCAGCACTGGAAGTTGGTGCTGCACCTGGGGCTGATGCCACGATCCCCGCTGCCGAGGAGGCAGTAGCAGCAGCAGCAGCAGCAGCAGCAACAGCAGCAGCAGAGGGGCAACAGGCAGAGGGCGCTGGCAGCGTGCAGCCACTGCCTCTGGCCTTGTTACAGGTCGGGGCTGCAGGTGTGGTGCCAGCTGCGGCCCCTGCAGGCCCGCCTGCTGTCACCACAGACAGTGTGGTGGGCCAGCTGGCAGGTGGTGGCAGCACAGAGGTGCTGCTGGTGCTGCCAACAGAGGCGGTGCAGCAGCCGGAGCTTGGGGCCCCCTTGAGGGCAAGCCGGGGCTATGCACCCGGCTCTGGCGGGCCAGAGGATACGCATGCAGGGGCAGCTGCAGCAGCTGTCCACCTGCAGCCCCAGCCCCAGCCTCAGCAGCCCCAGCCCCAGCCCCAGCAGCAGCAGCACAGCTCAGTGAACCAGCCGCGGCAAGGCTCTGCAGACACCGCAGCTGCGCGCACCAGCACAGCGGCAGTGGGTGCGCGTGAGAGTGGAGGCCGAGCATCAGGCGGGCGCCCCTGTGTCTCCACTGCACCCAGCAGCTCGGAGTGGCCTCGCTACTTTGTTCGCGAGCTGCATCATGCCATGCCGGCCACCTTGCAGCAGGCCACAGAGGCCGTGCAAGCGCTGGTCGCCACAGAGGTGGTGGGGATGCTGCCTCCATCTGAGCTGGACCCACCAGCAGCAAACAGCCAGCAGGGTGCAGCAGGCAGAGGCACAGGCGGTGAGGCTGCTGGTGATGCGGCTGGAGGTCACGGGCCGCAAGCAATGGAGGTGGATGAGGCTGCAGCTGGCCAGCCAGCTGGGGAACCAGCAGCTGCAGAAAGGGGGCCCGGCTACAGAAGTTCAGGCTCCGAATCTGGAGCCGCTGCTTCACCAGCTCTTGGGGCTCTTGGCTCGAACGAGAATGCAGGTCTGCATCAGCAGGCTCTGCAGCTGGTACTGCACCCCAGCAGCGATGCGGCCAATGTGCCTGTAGCCCCCACCGAGCAGGTACAGGCCGCAGCAGAGCCAGGAGAACAAGCCACTGCCATGAATGCCTCAAGCCCGCAGAATGCACCAGCAGCTGCAGCCGCGGCAGCACCAGCAAGCGTCAATCATTGTGCTCCTGAGGGCCAGCAGGGTGCTGGGAAACGCGCCCGCTCTCACTCGCCTTCTGCCCTTGTAGCTGCAGCTGCCCATGTCGCCCCAGAGTTGCCCCAGCAGCAGCAGCACGAGCAGCAGCAGCAGCAGCAGCAGCCCTCACTGCTTCATGAAGCCAAGAGCCCCCTGCCATCTGCCCGGAAGGCGGGGCACGAACAAGGGGCAGGTGCGGTACCAGGGGCCAGCCAGCGCCCCAGCTCCGCGTCGCGCACACGCCCCATCGGCAGTAGCGAGGAGGGGCAGGTCGTGCTGTCAGTCAACCCAGAGCTTCGAGTCGAGCTGGACATGTACAATCACGGTGCGTGGCTTTGGTGTTGCGCGCTATGCGAAGCTGTTTTCTCAGAAGGCAAAGTCAGGATTGCCTGCTGCTCACTTGCAACAGCCTCAATAGGCCACAGGGGCTGCGTTATGTGTGCTGCCGATGCGCGCCTGTGGGCACCCGCGCGTGAGGCTGCTGCATGTAGTTCCTGCAGTCTTTCGGGTACCGCCACCAGCGATGCTGACAGGGTTCCGTACGGTGTGTGATAACTCTGACGACTCTGTGAAATGCCGTGTTATTATTGTAGTATGTGATATCATTTATGTGGCAGTGATATGTCAGGTGATATGTGCTCATGTCATATGTGCGCGCACAGGGCTGATGCGTGGCTCGCCCGTGGAGGCGCTGCGAGCGACGGTACTGCTAGAGGCAGCGCGTGTAGCACTACGAGAGGAAGGTCTGGTCTCTGCGGTTGCCAGCCGATGCAAAGGGCAGCGGCAGGATGAGGTACGCATGGTGTATGCCGTACGTGTAACGCGGATGCTTCTTATTGTGTGTTGAATAGGTTGTGGACATGCGTGGAAAGATCATCGATGTGCATGGATGGTCAACATGCCCAGTGCTCACCTGTAAGGAGCCGTCGAGTACACACTGAGTGTGCCACTGGGGAGGGGAGTGCGGCTCTCAGTCAAGTGCACGGCACCAACTTCGTGCAGCGGCCGAGCGACACACATGCACACAACACGCCCCCAATCAGCGCCGTACCGCCTTCCCCTACCACACACTGCTGTACTGCCTGTACCGCCCTGTACCGCGTTGTACCGCAGTGGATTCACTACGCGGAGCTTGCAGACATGCGAGCACGCAAGGTGCTGGGCATCATGGAGCTCGGCTTTGGGGATGAGGGCGAGGAGGCCAACGGATCGGCAGCTGCGCAGAGGACAGCAGCCGGCCAGGAGGTGGACGAGGCCGACACCCTCAATGATGTGTCTGATGGGGAGTGCGAGGTGGGTGGGGTGAGGAATGTATGACAGCCTTAGACAATAGAGTGCTTAGATTGAGTGCTTAGAGTGGATAGATTGCGTGCGTGGGTGTGTTTTGTTCCGCTTAGAATGGATAGATGCTCAGAGCAGACATCACAGGTGTGGTTGCTGTACTCTTAGACCGTGAGGCCTGCTTTGAACACGAGCGACGCTGGGATACAGCACATGCGCTGTGAGCCGCACGCAGACTTGTTGCTGTCGTGTGCGTGAGCTCCGTGTGGTCTCTACACACCATGCTCGGCCATGCTCGGCCATGCTTTGTGCCGACGCTGTCCCTGACAGTGCAGGGGCCCCGCTGTCGTCCCTGCGTGCAGTTCTACATCAAGCATGGCGGCAAGTTGGCATACTCGCGAGGCAGCCGGCCCACGCCCTCAACCCGCACCGGCGTCAGGGCCCCGAGCGCCTCACCCACTGGCTTCACACCGCTTGCTGCCCAAGGGCAGCAGGGGCCGCAGGGCCTTGCTGCGCACACGCCCGGGCCGGCACTGCCCATGCGCTCGCTCTCACCAGCGCCGGCTGCTGATGAGAGCACGCCACAGTCAGAGGTGTTGGCGCAGGGGGCTGTGCTGCGGCTCTGCGCAATTCTGCCCCAAGCCCCTGGGCAGCAGGACCCAGCAGCACAACGACACGCAGAAGCCAGCACACGCGCTACTGCTGCCACTGCTGCTGCTGCTGCTGCTGCTACTGCCAGGGATGCTACTGCTGCTGCTGCTGCTGCTGCTGCTGGGGATGCGGCCATGATGCAGGCGCTGCTGAGGACTAACAGCTCAGAGCAGGCCACAAAAGGCACACACCCGCAGGGTACAGCCGGCGCTGCTGCCGCAGCTGTGGGCGCGCACACCAGCAGCAGCAGCCATGAGGGCCCAGCAGACGCGACTGCACCCAGTAACACGGCTCATGCCAGCGCACCGCTGGCTGCGGTACCCCATGCCATGCATGCCGCCCATGTGCAGCCAGCTGGCAGCCCGCATGCACGGCCGCTACAGCCTCAGCTGCCTGCCAATGCTGTGCAGGCTTTGCCCAGGGAACCATCTGCTGTACCAGGCCCGTTGGCAGGCCCGGGCCCCAGCCCTGTGACCGCCAGGCAGGCGCGGCCTCTGAGCAGCTTCACGCGGCCCGCGCGCGCTGGCGCGCGCGGAAGTGTGACGAGCAGCTGTGAGGAGAGTGTGCCAGAGCCGGCCCATGTGCCTAGCTCTGAGGCCCTGGGCCTCGTGTCACCGCCTGCTCACAAGCCTGGTGCGCGGCCAGCAGCAGCAGAGGCGCCACAGGCAGGCACTACGCACACCGCGGCACCAGACTGGGCGGGCGCAGCAGCAGGTGCAGTAGCGGCAGAGCAGGAGGAGGCAGTAGCAGGGGAGATGGAGGCAGTAGCAGGGAGTATGGAGGAAGTGGCAGGGAGTATGGAGGCAGTGGTGGCAGTGGAGGTGGCGGCAGTAGCAGTGGAGGTACCTGGGGATGTGGCTATGGAAGAACAGTCTGCGCTTGCGGCAGTAGCGGCTGGAGCACCGCCTGCCGAGCTGCAGCAGCAGCCACAGCTGCCTGGGGGGCCGCCAGCCGCTGAGCCTGCTGCCGCACAGTCCGCGGCCCCACCCAGCCCGCTGCCTGCCAGCCTGTGTGTGATGTCCCTGGCTGCGCTGCCCTCCCCTGGCCGGGGCCGCTCCCCCGTTACAGGTGGTGGCAGCATCCAGGAAGTGCAAGGGGCCACAGCACTAAGGGCAAGGCCTTCAGGTGCATCCAGTGCCAGTGTGCAGCTACGGCCCCACCGCCTCTTTCCAGGATCTGGGTCAGAGGGTGACTCGGAGCACGGCACGCCCGCCCTCATGCCTCCCCCACCCCCCAGGCTGCCCACGAATGCCGTTGCTGGGGATGGGTCCAGCAGGGTGGCCTTGGTGGCCGGCCGCAGCACGGCACCCGGCTCCACACCCTCCTTCCAGCACCTGCCCCCTCGGCCTGCACCGCAGCCGGCTGCACGGGGCGCTGCGCTGGGGCAGCAGCAGGCACAGGAGCAGCAGCAGCAGCAGCAGCAGCAGGAGCAGCAGCAGGTGGGTGACGAGGTGGAGGAGGACGAGACGCAGGACCCTAACACTGTAGTCCCAAGCGGCATTGCTGCACGGGCCCTGGCAGCCAAGCAGGCGCAGCAGCAGCAGCAGCAGCGGCAGCAGCAGCGGCAGCAGCAGCGGCAGCAGCAGCGGCAGCAGCAGCAGCAGCGGCAGCAGCAGCAGAGACCAAGGCCCAAGCCCACGTCGAAGCGGTGCACCACAACGCAGGCCTTTGCCGACCTGGCCACGCAGCCCTTAGAGCTGGATCTACAGCTGGGCATGGATGACGATGACGGTGATGATGATGCAGAGGAAGAAGAGGCAGAACGCACCGATGAGGAGGATAGGGAGGAGGAGGAGGGTGGTGTGGATGCGGATGAGGAGGAGCATCAGGTGTTTGAAGCAGATGCAGATGAGCAGCGGGTGGAGCAGTGTGGGGCTGGGCTGCAGGCAGGTGCACCACGGGCCGCTACAGCTGCTGCTACTGCTGCTGCTGCTGCTGCAAGCTCCCCCAGCAAACTGGCAGCTAAGGGGGCCGCTGGTTCCTTAGCCCCCATGGTGGCATCCCTCGGGGACGTGCTGGGCCCTACAGGGGCTGCTACGAATGCAATTGCTGCTACAGCAGATACTGCTGTACCGCACCTGCTAGCACTTGCAGCAGGAGCTACTGGTGCAGAGGACGTGACGAGCTCACCCCACTGGACCCCAGGCTTGCACGGCAGTGGGCCGCGGAGGGAGAGCAGCTCTGGCGCCGCTGCGCCCGGCATCACGGGCCGCGACGGCGCAGTGGACAGCTCAGCACAGATCACCTCGCCGCTCAACTCCATTGACCTGAACTGCTCCTTTGTACCCGCCACGCTACCATCTCCCGCACGTGGCCCGCTGCCCGGCCAGGGCCCTGCCCCCCACGCCCATGGCCCCAGATCCTCAGACGACCCTGCTGCACATGCGTTGTGGGTAGCACAGCACGCGACCGCCACCACCACTGCCGGCCCCACGACCTCCTCTGCAGCTCCCATGCCACCCCCTGGGCCCCGGGACCTCCTGCATGGCTTCAGGTCTCGTGCCCCGCTGCACGGCACCGGCCACCTGCCCCCCCATGCACACACCGGGCCTGCGTGGCTCGCGCAGCCCTCCCAAGCCGGCACACAAGGCGGCACACAGACTGACCCCGAGGCCCTGCCGCTCCGTGTGTCTGGTTCTGTGCGCCTGCGGCTGCATGCGGCTGGTGGCGCTGAGCTGCTGCCGCCCGCCTGCCCTGCTGGAGAGCTGCTGCCAGGACAGCAGGACACCACTGGTGCAGACCCAGGGCAGCAGGCCGGTGCAGACCAGGAGGAAGGGGACAGGGGAGATGTGATCCACCTGGACGGTAGCGATGAGCGGGGCGTGGAGGAGGGACAGGAGCAGGGGGCGGCGCCTGAGGCAGCAGCAGCAGGGGCTGGGCGCGGCAGGCATGCGCGAGCCGCGGCACCCGTGCATGTACGGCAGGGCGCCAGTAAGACGCCGGCAGGGGCGCCTGTGGTGCGGCAGCCACGTAGGAAATCCTGGGAGACGCGGAAGGCGGAAATGGCCCTTGCACAACAGCAGGCACACGCACACATTGAGGCGGTGGCTGCGAAGGCCGCCCCCGTGGCTGTCGGGCCTTTACGCACCCCCGGTGGCAAGGCTCCCACTGGTGTTCCGGGTGTATCACCCAAGGGAGGGGCTGCCGCTGCTGCTCCAGCTGTCGGCCGCTTGGTTAGTGCCACCACCCCGCCCTTCGCATCCCGTGGGCCTGCTACTGCAGCGCCCGCTGCTACTGCTGCGGGCACCTCGGGCTCTGCACTCACACTTTCCATGGCGGATGTGCTCCGGCCGCTAGCACCTGGCCAGCAGCCGCTGCAGCAGCAGCAGCAGGCGAACGGCAAGACCCCCACACCTCGTACCATGCGCACCGTCCAGCAGCAGCAGCAGCAACACCAACAGCAGCAGCAGAAGGCTGACGATCCGTACAAGTTCCCCATCAGTCAGGACGCGCCCCAGCAGGCACGGGGGTCAGGGGCTACCACCGTTCCCTCAGCCGGCACTGTGTGTGACCACGGCATCGTGGGTGTCATGGGTGCGGCAGCGCTCACCGGCCGCACACCACCATCATCCGCGCAGCCGGAGGTTGGCGGCAAGAATGCAGACGCAGGGAAGGCGGGGTCCTGGGGCGCGCGCGCAGCAGCCATGGCTGCGGGACAGCAGCAGCAGCAGCCACATAAGTCAGGGACCGTGCTGGCGGCGGCACGCCGCAGATGCATACTGGATGAAGAGGATGAATTGGAGTGCACAGCCGGTGGTGTGCAGAGTGCTGCGGCAGCAGCGGCCGCCACCGGGCCTGTGCGCCGGCGGCGTAGCGTGGTGGGTGCGGGGCATGACAGCGACCCTGAGGGTCAAGTGGGGCGTGGCCAGGGGCAGCTGTCTCTGCAAGCAGCAGCCATGGCACATCCCCAGCGCCAGCAGCTGCAAGCGAAAACTGGGAACGCTGCTGAGGCGCACAGGAGCGCTGCACCCAGTCCTCGGGCGCGCGTGGGGGCGGCTGAGGGCGGGCGAGCGCTGCCCCGGCGCGCGCACAAGGTACCTGCCCGCTTCAGGTCTCAGGAGCTGGGTACAGGCAGTGGGGATGATGGGGAAGGTAGTGAGGGAAGCCAGAAGGAAGGTGAGGAGGAGGATGCGGTGAGTTGTGATGACATGGAGGATGACCGCCTTCAGGGGCGGGCCCGTAGAGCCCACCCCGGAGTGGCGCTGCAGACGGGGCAGCGTGGTGCGGCAGCGCCTTCACGGCGACGTAGCGGTGTGGACAGGGCGAGTGCGGACGCAGCGGCAGGGCGCTCACCGGGCGCCTCCCCACGGCGGGCATGCAAGCGTGCACGGCTGGCGGCGCAGGGGCGCGGCCAGGATGGGGGTGAGGAGCAGGAGGAGGAGGAGGACGAGGAGATGGAGGAGGACGGTGGAGGTGGTGGTTATGACACGGCTCCAGAGGACCAGGTGGTGCCGCCAGGCGGTACAGGCGGTACCAGGCGGTACAAGCTCCGGTCTGCTGAGAAGGAGCGTGGGCAGCAGCCGTCTCGGCTGGGGTGCTCCAAGTGTCGGTGGAGTGTGGGTGGCTGCGGCGTGTGCCGGCCTGCGCGGGGGCGTTCGCCCACGGCCCAGCGGCCGGCACCCAGTGGGGAGGTGCGGCAGGAGGAGCAGCACAGCCCTGCGCCCTGTGCGCACGGATCACATAAGGGCGCCCGCACACTCCCGCTGCCCGCTGCCAATGCACGTGCCGCAGCAGCTGCGGGGGCAGGGCCACGAGGGCCATCCCCGAGTCCACACCACCAGCAATACCACCAGCAGCACCAGCAGCGGCAGCAGCAGCATGCAAATGGTGATACGGGCGCCAGCAGCTCTCAGGAGCTGGGCAGTGGTGAGCGTGCAGCAGGCAAGCGACCTGCGTCGTCCGTGTTCACAGGTGGGTGGGGGCGCGGGAGCTCGATGCCTGCTGGTGTTGCGACAACATGCTGCTTGAATGTTGCATTGCACTGCTAGCCTTGGGTGCCATACCTTGGTGTCAGTCATACTGTGCTGTAGTGTGCATGCTTGTACAAGCGCGCACCCATGCAGATGCCTACGAGCCTTGCTAGTCTTGAGTCGCTCGCTCTCGTAGCCTTTACAACAACGATCTGCATGAGTATCATGCTGACTGTGTAACCGGCCGGCGTCCTGTACTGCCTGCGTGGTGCCTGTCCCGCAGACCTGGCTGCACGCGCCAAGCGCAGCCGCGCGCTGGGTATCTTCGGCGGCCTCTCATTCCTGGTCACTGGTTTCCGTGCAGAGAATGCGGCCGCGCGTGACGACGTGCTCGCCGCGCTGACACGCAACGGCGGCCGGCTGATCGAGGAGCTGCCCCCCGTGGCTTCCGGGGAGCTGCACGGCCGGCCCGTCACGCAGGTGGCTGCGCTGGCATCGGCGAGCCGCCGGCGGCGGACTTCCCTCGGGCCCGATGCCACCGGCGGGGAGGTGGCAGCGGCGGGGGGCGCCAGCACAAGCGTGGGCGGGGGCGCGGGCCGCGCAGACGGCTTCCCCGATGTTGTGATTGCTGAGAGTGGGGAGCGGCGCACGTGCCGACTGCTGTCTGCGGTGGCACGTGGTGCAGCTGTGCTAGGGCCCCAGTGGGTGCATGATTGCGTCGCGGCGGGCAGGTACCTGCCACCAGAGTCTGACCCAGCCATACATGTGATCCGGCCGCCGCAGCCACACCTCCGCAGCCATGGGCTGCTCATGGGGCTGCGGGTGCACCTGGCGGGCAGCCCAAAATTTGCCAGGGACTTTGGGCCCGTGCTGGTGCATGCTGGGGCCCTGCTCATGGAGCAGCTGGAGGGGCAGGTGCCTGTGTCTGTGTCCCTGGCGGCTGGTGCGGGCCCCATGGCACCGGGGGGGGCCCATGGAGTGCGGCACCTGGGCACCAAGGGCGCAGATGGGCCCGGGGCGGCGCCCCATGTGCCTGAGCCGGCAGTTGATCTTGTTTTCATGGAGCTGGAGGTGCTGCAGGACGCGCGAGCAGCCAAGGGGGCCTCAAGTGAGGGCAGGAGGCATAAGTCAGGTGGGAGCAAGTCAGGTGGCGCCGCGGAGGCGTCGACTGCAGCACAACAGAAGCGGCTGCAGCAGCTGCAGCGCACCGCGCGCCGACTGCGCGTGCCGGTGTGTGGCAGGGAGTGGCTGGTGGATGTGGTGATGCAGGGCCAGCTGCCTGCCGCGCTGCAGCAGCGGGTGCAGGCGGTCGGCGGGCCGACGCCGAACGGGGGCACGGCCGGTGCTGGCCGCAGCAGTGGGGGCGCACTGGTCAGGGGTGCAGCGCGGGCCAAGGCATGGGAGACCACTCCAGAGGCTCGCTCCTCAGACGGGGAGGACAAGGGTGACGAGTACGCGGCGGCGGCGGCGGCGGCTGTGGATGAAGATGACCTCCCCCTGCGTGCGCGCATGGCGGGCGGCAGCGGCAGGGCCATAACCCGAGGTCCATGCCACGCGGCGCCTGCTGCAGCAACCCCTGCAGATGGCCGGCCTGGTGGGGGGGTGAGTGGTGGGGCTGGGTCACGGGGGGTGGCTCGGCAGCTGCAGCTGGCGGGCGCTGCCCAGCAGCTACAACCACCAACAACCGGGCTCCAACAGCCTGGCACGGCTAGGCCGCCCCCCTCCCCGCTGCCCCAGCGTACGCCCGTGCCGCCCGCCGCCGTCGCTGCGGCGGTTGCCGTCGCCGCTGCCGCCGCAGTAGCGCCGGCCCACGCACCTGATGCTCCTGCACCAGCTCCGCCTGCGCCCCATCCACCACCCAAGCTCTCCTGGCTAGGTGCCCCAGTGCCTGCACCAGCCGGGATGCCCTCCGTGCCCCACCGCACCTTTTACACGGGCTTCCAGCATGGGGGTACGGGGGCCGTCCATGTGGGGGACTGTGTGGAGCTGGCGTCTCAAGCAGGGGAGCCCCAGCCACGGGTGGTGCAGCTGGAGTGCATGTGGGCGGAGCGGCCGAGTGATGGTGTTCCACGGATGCTGGCGCGCGCCACGCGGTTCTATCGCCCCGAGGTGCGTGCCCCCTCCCCTTTCTCTTTCTTTCTCACACGGCGTTGGTTTTTCATGATGTTTACTGGCCTGTCTTGCCGCGTCACTCGGTCTCTGCCGATCTTTGCCTTGTTTCCGCGTGGCGTATCCAAATGCCGCCTGCACCTGCCCACATGCTGTACTGAACGACACATGCGCTGCCCTCTTGTTCCTGTCCCCCTCGCATTGCTTCCCCCCTCCCCACGTAGGAAACCATCTTCTCCATGGCCTGCCCAGGTGGGCCCCCCCTCATCTTTTCCTCAGCCCATGTGGAGGAACGGCTGCCCCTCCAGCTGGTGACCCGTAAAGTGGACGTGGCAGTAGAGGGGCAGGCGAAAGGTCCACGCACCGGTGGCAGCTCAACGCGCTCCCCCGGCCCAGGCTTGGGGCCTGGTGGGAGTGGGGGGCACCTCCCCGGGGCCGGTGGGGCGCGTGGTGCTGTGAGTCCAGGGGCCGCTGGGTCCTGTGGGCACGCGTTCGTGTGCCGTTTCCATTACGACCACGTGCACATGGTGCTGGGACCACCCAAGCCAGCAGGGTTTTAGCAGGAGGGTGGTAGCTGCAGGATGGGTGTAATCCCATATCATGCTGAAACTCCAGCTGGCATGGTTTTTCTGGAAGGTTTTGCAGCCCATGATGAGCACCGATGGCGGTTTATGAAACTCAAGACACTTGAGCTTGGGCAACGAAGTTGATGCTTTGCCGTGTGGATCCAGATGATCGTTAGGTGGGGGGCCGGGGGAGTTGGGCGTGTGCCGGCTTGAAGCTGTCAGTCAATACACTGGTGCGCTGCCAACAAGGCTAATGTTAGGTTTAGGAAACCGTGCTTGGGAGGTCTTAGGTGCCAGGATAGGCTCTAGGTAGCGTGCAGGTTCATCAGATAAATTTTTGCAGGCTGGGAAGATGTTCGCTGGCTGGGAAGATGTTTTGCTGGCTGGGAAGCGGGCATTGGACAGGCAACTGGAGCCCTCAGGACCACATCACTAGGACATCACTTCACTAGGACATCACTACTGACTTGCTGGTGCGTCACACTACAACTCATTGTTGGTTCGGCCGTGTGATTGGTCCCCCCCAAGGTCACACTCTTGCAACAAGCTGTGTCAGCATCGCATACGTGCACACCGCACACAATGCACGCGGGTGCAGCAGCAATACAGCTCTGTTGTGTTCTCTTCTTCAAACCGATGCCGGATGAGACAGACAGGCAGACGAGGCACATGGAGAGAACGTGTTTTGCAGGACAATCACATCCACATCCTTTCTTTCCCTCTGTTCCAGACATAGTAAGCACAACAGGTTCTAGGCATGCATGAGCACCAGCAAAATCACATGGGATATACACGGTTCGGGCGTGGTTATAGTACGAGCTGATAGTCTGCGCCGGGATGCATGAATACAAAGGAACAGCTAGCCCATAGCAAAGGCCAACAACCGCGAGCACAGGACCCCCCACCCCCCCCGCCCCCTGGAC
>BDCZ01000113.1:44694-63262 GCA_001662365.1 Chlamydomonas applanata
ACATGTGAGTGGCAAGAGCCCTGCAGTAAGCAGCCAGCACATGCGTATTGAACAGGCCTGCAGCACTGATGCGGCATCCATTGTGTTCAAATGTGTATGCGCTGCAGACCGCCCCGCCTCAATCCTGTTTGTACAGTAGTTGCCAGCTTGGTCTCATGCTGTTCCTCCTACCCCTACTCCTCCCCAACTTCGTGAAAGACTGTACGAGGGATGCTGCAAACCGAACCAAGAGACGGGTCATGAGGGCAGCCAGCCATGCAGGGACTCTGCATGCCGATGCTCCCCAACCATCTGCCCATCGTCCGCACTAGGCCCACCAGCCACGCCATCCTCACCACCATCTGCTGCACCCTCTGCTACATGCTGCGCGTCGTCGTCACCACTCCCTTGCTGGCTGCCGCCCTGGCGACCAACATCAACATCAGGGGCCACAAAGGGCGTCAAGTGGACGACGCTCGCACGCGCCGGCTTGCCTGCCGCCTCAAGGATGCCAAAGATGCCCACCGTGAACTCCTGTGGCCGGCATGCACTTCAAATTTTTGTAGAAGGCACTACGACGCACTGCGAGGCACTGTGAAAGTGACCAGCTAGGAGACGAAGCTCAACCCTGCCACCCCACAACCCCCAGCAGCGTCCCTGCACAAACCGCCTCTGATGCATTCAGCTGCTTGCCTGTGTACGGAGCAGTGCTTTGTATGCAGATCCGCTGCGCCCATTTGGCAGTACAGCAGCAGTACATATGCACACAGTACTGCAGCAGTACACACCAACCCGCATGCACCTGGAAGTACTGCAGCGGTACGCGGATGGATGCGTGACCCGCGGTCAGGCGGCATGGCCGCGCCGCCGTCACTGTGCGATCCTCACACTTGCGTGACTCGTCAAAGAACGCGTCCACGCTCCACGTCACACTCGTCTTGCACCTGTGATGGCAGGACGTATGCGAGAAAGGATGAACGCGACGAAAGGCAGAGAGTCAGACGACATGACAAAGCGCGCGCATGCCATCTCCGTCCATGTTCACGCACGCAGGGCCTGACCCTGGTAGAGCATGGGGCCAAGGGCAAGAGCAGGACAGATGGCAGAGCCGCATGTGTGAGGCAGCTGGGTACACATGACCAGGTTTGAGTGTGTATCTCATGTGTGAGTGTGTGAGAGAGCGTGTGAGAGAGAGAGAGACACAGAGAGAGTAAGAGAGAAAGAGTGTGTGTGTGTGTGTCTCAAGACCTCACAGGACCTCACAGTGTCATGGTCCCCCCTGCATCGGGTTGAGGTCACAGCCCAAACAAAACCAGAAACAACAAGCGATGCTTGGGACTGGTCTGATGAGGCTTTGGGTGTTGAGGTCCTGCCAGCCTCACACCTATCCTCTGCCGCCTCAGTGTCTTACGGCTGGGGCATGGGACTTTCACAGTTTCAGGCTCTAGGTGTTCGGGTAACCGCGTGTGCCCGCAGATCCCCCAAGCACCCCCACGCGGGCTCCTGGGAACTGGGCCAGCACATGGGCGTGTACTGCCAGGTGCTGCCAGCCCCCTCACCTGTCCTCTGATGCCAGGAAACGGCTCGTCCACGGCTTGTCCTGCCGGTAGCACACCTCCATCAGATCCATGTACGCAACCACATCACAGAACTCCACCCACAGGTGCCCGTGGTTGTCTTGGCACGAGTTGGACGTCGCAAACCCGTGGTCGTTCAGCAGTTGGATGAGACCCCTCAGTCGGAAGTCCACCTCCAAGCCGCTGGCCTGAGGTGTGGGAGATGGTAATGCAGGGAGGAGGGTTGAGGGGAGGTGTAGGAAGTGTTGCATGGAGGATCTGATTAAGAATCTGATCATTTTCTGAAGCCGGTATGGATCTGCAGCATGTTGGGTGCATGCGCACCTTGTGTGGCCCTGGGTCAGCTGCATGAGTCAGGCGCCCCCATTGCAAAGCAGGGCGTGTGCACGCAAGACACGTGTGACATTTGTGACACAGCGTACATGTGCCACACACGTGAGACATTTGGGGCACTTGTGAGATGTGTGACAACGTACCGTGAGGCACTGGGGGTGGTCTGTGTCCGCGTCCCGCCGTAGTGCCGCCACCAGCGCCGGTAGTGCCCCACGTGGCAGCGTGAGCGAGTACTCCAGTACAGTCCTGCGCACGTGCATGCACACGATGCCATGCACCGTGAGCGGGTATGTTGAGAGCATGCAGATGGCTGGCCCCAGACGAGGGTGCACGCCAAGAGCTCCAGGAGCGTGCACAGCACCTTTTGTGCAATGTACAGCCTGTACACGCATTGTACTTCCGTGTACTGCTTGCATGCCGTGCCACACATTATGCGTCGTGTGTGACGCGCGCAAGGACGTGAAGGAACCATCTCGCTCCTGGGGCATGCCAGTTCCTGCGATGCATCTCACGCACCGCGTGTCTCGCACACTGGTGGGCGACCCTGCACTCGCTGAACAGCCGCTGCAGCGCCACAGCCCGTCCTGCGCAGGCCGCGTAACCGGCACCGCTTTGATGGAGCACGCTGCTAGCAGGTTGGGAGGCAGCGACCCAGCATCCTGCGGCGCACAGCCACGTGGTCGTTGATTACTCGACTTGTGGCTGCAAGATGACTGCAGCAGGGCCACGGAGTGTCACACCTCACGATCACACAGTCGAGTGTCACACCTCAATCACACGGTCCAGTGTCACACCTCAATCACACAGTCCAGAGTCACACCTCACACATGCCTTGTCTGATGCCGCACACTTCATACCTCACCCCTCCCCACACAACCACCTCATACTCCTCACACCTGTATTGCCAGCAGGATGTCCATCAGCAGTTGGTCCAGCCCCGATATTTGTACTGCCGTGTCGCTGAGCACGATCTGATGCTGGTGCACGTAGCACAGTGATGCCAGCTCCTCCAACAGCTATGCGTGCCCGAATGTGTTGCCCCATGATGCCAGCACAATGGCCAGCAGCAGCATGAGCCACGGATCAGTGCCACCAGATCAATGATCATGAAGGCCAGCGCATTCTCAAGCAGTAAGTGGATGGCGAGGGGGCACTTCCAGTGGGCCAGAGATTGGGGAGGAGACGCAAGGGAGGCAGGGCGCAGCAGCATGTGCACATGCAGGCACATGGGGGCAGAACGCAGTGCTGAATGCCTTGCTTGCATGGAGCGGGGCCAGGCACAAGATGGTCCGCACCTGCTCGTCCTTTTGCTGGTCAAAGACCTGGGTTGCATCCTCTGCATCCACGTACAAGGTATGTGAGCCCTTGCACTCCTCCAGTGCATGCTTCTGCACAGCTAACGACTGCTGCCAGCGCATTGCATGCGCCATGGCAGCTGCCAATTTCCATGCACCTCATGCAAGTGCTCACCAGCCAACGGCTCCATTGCAGGCCAATACTTTAATGCAACGTTTGTTCTATTAATCGCGTGCGATCCAGAAGGGCGCATGGTGACCTCGAACTGTGCATGTCATTCAGCTGTCTGTCATAGCGCAGCCTTTTCGATACAAGCTGTGCCTAATACTGTTCATCAATTTTCAAAAGTTTGGCGTCTGGCGAACTCTGCTCCTGACGTGTGCCCTTTTCTCGTGGCCATCAGGTGTGGACTATGGAGTGAGACGTGAACTCGCAGATTACGTGTGCAGTACGTATGGGTGCTTCTAAAACAGTGGTTAGGGCCTTTCATCGGAGTGCTGTAGAAGCTCGGTTTGCTGATCTTGCAGCAGCACATGAAGGGTCCAGCCACAGGAACCAGCTGCATGATGTACAAGCAGCTTGAGGTGACGCCAGCGCTTCAAATGGCTATGGAAGGTGGGCTTGAGCACATGGAACACAAATGGACGCCGTTCATTTGCGATGAACGCCACCCAGCAGCTACCAGTGCAGAATCGTTAACTGCTGTGCCTAAAAACACGGGCGCTTCTGCGAAACAGTGCACAATAGAGTCATGGCCGCGGATGTACTGCCCATATGTTTAGGGTTTACCCTTCGCTTACATGCAGGACATGTGCCCAGCCAGCCCCTGCACACCATCCAGGATATGCGCGGGCTCCCTTCAACGACTGACTTGAATCCTGTGCGGGGTCGCAGGCATGGGTCATGCTTGCATCCATGGAACTGGGGTGGGCGCAGCAGGCCCAGCAGGAATGGGAGCCTGATGGTGAGGAGCAGGATGCCAGAGTAAACACATGCCATGAGTAAACACATGCCAGAGTAAAACCGGCCTCATTAAGAAATCACTTGCCTTGTATGCTGGTGCTTGGGATCCTTTTAATAATCATCGAGTACATACACTGTACATGGCCCATTGATGTGTTGAATGTTGTATGTTGTACTCGTCTCCTTTTGCATCATGCAATGTACATATGCCAAGTTGCTTAGTGTAGTGCCACTTGTAATTTTGTACGCCAACACCTAAATATATGACACATGTTTATATTCGAGCCACCATCTATTGGTGTGCTGGCTAACCAATGTTGCATGTGTAAAAACAATTGATCAACAGATCGCGTGTATGCGACCACCCTTCATGGCCGTGCAATATACTGCATCAGCGCATTGCGCACCGCCTCTCCCTTTGCTTGGCCTTGCCGCGCAAGATAGGTGCATGTGAGGTGCAAGCTACTCGACGGGGCAGAGGCTAGTTGCATCCTATGACCATGGCAAACAGCGGCATGCCGCACACATCTAGCAGGATAATACACGCTGGGTGTTCCGCCCAAACTGGCGGAGTATCAAACCCCACATGTGCATTGATCATGCCATTGTGCATACCAGCCCCCAGCCCCTCCTTGTGCAGCTGACCCCATACTGGTGCAACACCACATGCCCTTGCAGGCTTGTACTCTTGCGTCATGTGGCCAACTGGCCATGCTTGCATGCCTGGCCTTGGGCTGCGTGCTGCTGCACAACTAGCCACAGGCCATTTGGCCTGCCTGCTGGGTCCTTGTGTGTTCATCCCTAACATGACAAATGAACTGCTAAGTGTTGAAAGTCCTCACTAACACTCTTAACCAAACAGCACCTGCGCACGGAGTGGTCCCCCCATTGCGCTGCAGCGCAAATAGTAGAATTTCCCAGAAAAGGACGCCACTTGGGCGTACTCACACGGGCGGTAATTACCTGCGGCGACAGCCACGGCAAGCACCGCGCCCATCCACCATGCATAAAGTTAATCAGGCGGATGGGGAGGGCGAGCGCCCATGATGTAAAGGCGGTACAGCTGCAGCCAGCGGGCAGCATTGTGCATGGCACAACGCGACAAACGGGACATAAGCATGGCGACTGAGGCAGGCGGTCCCCCCAAGGTGGCAGGAGCAGCAGGCAGTACAGTAAACACGGTACTCAGCGTGCCCAGGGGCACAGTGGTGACAGCGTGTCCAGGCGCCAGGGGCATAACAGTCCAGCCGGGGTTATAATCAGGGGTTTGTATTCTGACGGACTCTGGCTCCTGATGACGTATGCCCATTTCTCGTGGCCATCAGGTGTGGATTTCAAGTGAAACGTGGATTTGCAGATTACGTGTGCAGTACGTATGGGTGCTTCTAAAGCAGTGGTTAGGGCCTTTCATCGGAGTGCTGCCCAAGCTCGGTTTGCTGATCTTGCAGCAGCATATGAAGGGTCCAGCCACAGGAACCAGTTGCATAGTGACAAGGAGCTTGGTGACGCCAGCGCTTCAAACGGCTATGAAAGGTGGACATAAGCACATGGAACACCACAACCGAGTCATATCAAGTCATGCATGGCAGCGTTAGCGCTTGTACTGCCCTGTATGTGGCACCCAGAAATATATGGAACGAACCGCGCACACATATCCCTTTTCCTTGCAGCTTTGGAGGCGGTGCCTGCTCTTGCACTTGTTGATCCACACACTCACAGCCTTCAAACATGGCCAGCAAGGGCGGCAAGGGGGGTGAAGGGGCAGAGGGCAGCGAACCCATCCACCGTGTGCGCATCACACTCACCTCAAAGGACACCAAGAACCTTGAGAAAGGTAAGACCCTGAGAAGGGTGCGCGCACTGCCCATCTGGGTGGCGTGGGTTGGGTGGGCGGCGTGCTGTCGGCATGCATGATGGCAATTGGGATCCCCCATGCCCAAGCTTATATGGGAAGGGCCCACTAGGGCCCGGCCTTTCCCCTGATGAAGCCAAGCTCCTTACTGTCAGGGATTGGTGAGGCCTTGAAGGCTGTACTGGCTTGAGCCCCTGCTGCACAGCATGCGGCGGCTGCTAGGGTTTCAATCGTTTATCAAGCTTTGGCACATGTTCGGCCCAAGCCTTAAGCTTATTGCTTTCATTGTTGTTCTGGACCAAACATCATGTACTTGTGGCGCCTGAACCCGTTGGATTGGTTGTTTAGAGTATGCGCCTGCGCCTGGCCCACGCACACAGTGTCTAAGGACCTGACAGATGGTGCCAAGGGCAAGGGCTTGAAGGTCAAGGTGGGGCGTGCTTTGAATCGTCTGCAGGAGGCCAGAGGCTGCCCAGTTTGTGCCCATGTATGCCCGTTGCATGCATGCATGGCCCCACCGGCTCCAGCACATGACAGATGTAACCCATGCGGCGGCCAGGGCATACCCCGCCCACCAGCCTGTGTCAGGCCAACCCCTGTTGCTGTGCTGATCACTTGGAGCTGCCTGCTTGACCTCACACTTGGCTGCTCACTACGCCCAACTGATAATAATATTAACAACGCCCAACTGATATACAGCATATACTGGTTGAGTCAACTCTGGTGGTGGTTGCCATTCCCTGCTGCCTGTGCAGGGCCCCGTGCGCATGCCCACCAAGGTGCTGCGCATCGTGACGCGGCGTGGACCGTCCGGGCAGGGCACCAACACCTTTGTGAGTAGTGCTGGTTCAGTGGTGGTTTTTCTTGTTGACGGCCGGAGGCTTGATGCTGGGCCTTCTGCAGGTTTGAAGCTGGCGTGGGACGGAGCACTTGAAAGGCCATGGGCCCCGCGTAGTGCATGAGCCGCAGGGCAGTACAGCACGACCGCCAGCAGCTTCCCTTGTGCAGAGTTGCTGGCCCCCCACCTCATCGCACCTGTGCGCCGCAGCCTTAGTAATAATACGGCGTGCCACAGATGTGTCTGCATGCCGGAGCCTGACAGTTGTTATCTAAACACCATCGCTAGAGGACCAAGCGCCGCAGCCTTGAGGCGGCCAAACATTACCAACATCTGTCTCCAGCTGCAGGCGATGCCCCGTTCCACACAACTTCAACAGCTGCTGTTGCATCACGCTGCCGCATGTGATGCAGTTCGTTGCGCCACACTTGTACTGCATTGGTGATGCATTTGTACTGCATTTGTACTACTGCAGGACAAGTTCGAGCTGCGTATCCACAAGCGCATCATTGACCTCTTCTCACCGGTGCGGCGCTTCAGCCAACATCCTATGCACACTACTGGCCCCACAAAGCACCCCATATGTGCATCTGCAGCATTGAGGTCCAGTGAGCATGGCAGCGCCATCACTCTTGCGGGTCGTGGGGTGGGTGCTGCTCTTGTACGCAAGCGCCATGCATGCCGTGATGCTGCAACTGTACCTATACCTGTATCTGTACCCTCGACCACTGCTCAGGTGGACGTGGTGAAACAGATCACATCCATCTTCATTGAGCCAGGCGTGGAGGTGGGTTTGAATTGCAGCTTGTCCCCCCAACCCCCACCCAACCCCCACCCATCCCCCACCCAACCCTTATGGCCTGGACTGCACGAAAAGCACGGCACGCGAATGGCGCAAGCCATGTTATCTTCAGCACGCGATCAGTGGCTGGTGCCGTGTGGATTTGGCTGCAGGTGGAGGTGACCATCGCGGATATGTAACCGGGCAGCAGGTGTCCACGGCTGCAGCCATACGTACTGCTGTGATTTCTGGTGTGATGTCCAGCAGCCACACGTACTGCCTGCTATGGGTCTAGTCTCTATTGTGATGTTGGCACCGGCTGCTCGACCGGTGTTTGTATGTTACAACCCACAGCAGACCACTCTGCCCCAGTTGGTTTTGATTGGTGTGTGTCTTCATATGCACCGAGTGTTGATGTAAGCCATGACCGTTGTTGCTCCAGCCCCAGCCCTGTGGCTCAAGCCTCAGCTGTTGCGTCAGCAGATGTTGCTGCCACGTGCTGTGGGGTCACAGCCTGGTGCGCAGCGCGCTTGCGAGCCACGGCGTGCAGCGCTTCCAGATGCGCGGAGTAGATCTTCTGGGCGCGGCGAGTCGTGTCCTCGTCTGTAACTGCAGCCATGTTGCTGCCCTCCGTGTGCATCTTCTGCATGCCACTACTGCCCTGCTTGTCGCCTGCACCCCACAGCCAGCCGAGTGCGCCGCTGACCGCTGCACGTGGCTTTGCAACCGTGCACACCGAGACGAGGGGGCAGGAGGAGCGGCAGTTAGCCGGGACCTCCAGCAGCCGCGGATCGATGGGCTGCTCGGTGAACGTGTCCAGGTGGAACGACTGCAGGTCGTTGGGCATCTGCAGCAGCATGGCGGCAGGATGGCAGTGTGCGGTTGGGTTTTGGACGTTCTCCCAGAGGGCATGTTTTGTGGTGTACACACCGTACGCAATGCCCGCTGTACTTTGCAAACCAGCAATCTATTCAGTATCCAGTGTGCCTCGAGCTGCCGTACACAAGCAGATCGCAGGACATGCAGGGGAGCCCAAACTTCCGGAACTAAGCAACAAGCAAACAAGGGATGCACGTGCAGGTCGTGCAGCGAACTGGAGGCGTGATGTGGCCATGCCGATGGCGCATGTTGTGAAGGCACATGGCAGCCAGCAGCCCCAGCCCTCACCTGGTCCAGCTCCACCGGCAGCTGCCGCTCGTCTGCGGTGGCCAGCCAGTAGTTGGGCTGCAACCCCTTCTTCATCCACTTGTATGCCTCCACGCCGCGCACCACCTCCACACCCTGCATGTGGGCAGTGAGGCGCCCATGCAGACCTGTGTTATGACCTTGATGATGAACAGCTTGATGAGTGCCAGTTCACAGCGCAACGCATGCCTGGCTTTACTGCAGAATACGTGTTCAATGCACATGACGACGAAGGTGGAGTGCGAGTCGGCCCCAGCTGCACTGCTGCACTGATCTAGCACTATAATTTGTATGACAGCTTTTAATTATACAGCAAGAAGCTCAGGTGCGACTATGCAAGCACTGCTGTCCCTTATCAAGCAATAATTCCAGCTGTGCATGCCAATGGCACACCTGGTACTGCGCATCATCGAGCCAGGTGGGACTCAGCAGGCCACACCCCTTTTCCGCAGTACAGCACCTGTGGTCAGCCCATGCACAACAGCAGCAACATGTAGCTGAGCCGCACACCGCAAGCATAATGGTGCACCCCATCATCACATGATTGCACGCCATCGGGCTGTCATGCATGCCGCAGGCCCCATCAACCGCTCACATGCAGCACTCCCCAAGTTCGGGGAATATCAGGTAGCGCTTGCTCTGCACGACCAGATGACTGCAGGGTGTGCTGGCAAGTGGGTGAATGCTGCCACAGTAGCGGTCTCCATTGCCATTCTCACGGATGGTGACCTCGGCTTGCGCAACGGCATCATACCTGCACGTCACATCAGGCCGAGCTGGAAACTGTTGTATGAGGCCGCCACCAGCAGCACAGGGTTGCCGCATGGGGTTGTTGAAAGCCACTGGGTATGTCGCTATGCATGCTGTGCATGGCGCGGCGCATGCGCACTCACCACCATATGCCGTCTGTCTCACGCCGGAAGATGATTTTGGTGCTCTCGTTGAAACCCACTGAGAACTGTGTGTACCACTTAACCACAGGGTCAGCGTCTTGCAGTTGCCTTGCTTGCATGACAGGAAGCATGACTGCCAATATGGCCATCACAAGCACACATGGTGCAGCCATCTTGTTATAATGATCTTAAACCACCTCTGTGCATGCTGCGTGCGATCCGATTTGTTGCACCCAAACCCTAATGTGAGATCACTTGTGGTTTTCAAGATGTTCAGCACGCCATGGTCTCGAGATGATGGCATTCTTTATTCGAGCTTATGGGCACCTACTTCTGAACCCTTTACTTGTGTACTTATAGTATTGATTCCAATTGACTTTGCAGATATCGATCGCGCATCATAACGTCATATATTGCTGGTCTCGGGTTATGGGGGACGCGACCCCATACAAATTGGATGCCCTGGCAGCGCTGAAGGCCAGAAGACAGCAGGCGCAGCTAGGCGGATCTGCTGCCAGCATCACGCCAATGCTCCAAGAACCTGCGCAGACACAGACAGCTGAGCCTGCAGCAGGGCCTGGGCCAGGCAGTCAGGCCGGGCGCAAGACAGTGCGTGCCTGGGCATGGATCTGTGGCAGCTGCCACAACGAGTGCGTTCCCATCCGCACAGAGAGCAGGTGCGACTCTTGTGTGCATGCCGCATGTTCCATCATCATCAGCTGCGCTGCGGTGTCATGCACAAGGTCCCGCTCGGCTCCGGCGAAAGGATGTGCAGTGCCGGCATTACGCTCCCAGGTGCCTGTGCGGGCATCGAATGAAGGAGCATGAAAAGCCGCAGGACACAAATGGTACAACCTGCAGGTGAACGGGGGCAAGCGCACGCATTCTGCTGCGCGCACGGCACGCGGCATGTTGTCACTGCACTCGCTGGTGGGGCTGATGTTGGCCGTGTGGCTGTTACCAGCAGGGTGGGCGGCCGGCGGCCGCCTGCAATACATCCAGCCATGCAGCCCGACGGGGCCTGAATTGCTCTGATAATGGCCTGTACTGCACCTTGAGGCACACCGGCCCCAGCCCTGCAGCACCTCGTACATGCTGCTGCATGCTGCAGGTGCAAGTCTGCGCGCTGCGCATGCGCCAACTTTTTCTTTGTCGTGGCTGAGGGCTCCTGGGTGCTCCACTGCCGTTGCAAGCACAAGCACACCGACCACGACCCCGTCACGCGCATGTGCAAGAAGGCAGGGTGCAAGGCCTGCACTGGCTTCGACTCCCCATGGGTCTGGTGAGCAGCAGGACCGATCAATTGGTGCTGCACACGTCACTGCGCGCATCCGCATGTGTACTCCCTCATCATGTGCCTGAGAGTGCTGTTTTTCTTGTCGTCTTCGAGTTTTCAAGGCCCTTGCTGACCAGCAGTGGGCCGTGCCTTGTCCCCGCCGCCCCACAGCAACTGCAACCACCCATGGGCAGCACACAAGCAGGTCCTCATGGAACGTGAGGTGTGTGACACGGCTGACCTTGATTGAAGGCTTGAATCTATATGCTGATATGCGTTCATGCATGTTCATGCGCATGTCATGTGCTGTCCAGTACACGATTGCTCGAGCTGTGTCACAGCCTCTTTTGTGCCCCAGCCACCTGTGTCTGCCAGTGCCACTCCTACAAAGCCGCAGCGTTATGGTGGGAGCCTGCAGCTGGCTGAACCGTGAACACTGATACTAGTTTTGCAGTAACCGGTGCATGGCCGCACAGCTGCCCCAACAAGTGACTGCGCGCTCCCATGCACACTTGCATGCAGTTCAAGAGCCTGGAGGACATGATGGCTGCAGCCATGGCTGTGCCTGACATCAACCGCCATGACCTCATCGCGCGCGGCTTGGATGCACCCGATGCGTGAGCACGTCACGCCTGTGACCAGCTGCTGCGCGCCGAGGGCTGGCTCACATCATGTGCTGCCTTTGGCACCAGAGCGCTCAAGCACATTATGTCGGTGCACCGCAGCGGCGCAGCACTGGGCAGTGGGGTACCAGATCAAGAGGAAATTAAGTTGACAATCAGTGCCATGCCGCCTCCACAACCACACGCAAACCACATGCAACCACATGCAGCCTCATACAGGCATCTCTGTCCTATGTCTTTCTGGTAAATGTACAAGATAGCGCAGACAACGATCAATTGACCTGCTATCCACAGCCACCCACAGCCGGCCTGGTTGCAACCTGACGTGCGCACGCGCGACCCTCAGCAATTCTCATGAATATGCATATGCATGCATATGCAGCACGTGAGCAGGCCATGCACCATGTGGTCAGGCGCAACCCAGCTGTCACACGACATCATTGATATACATCATTGATATCATTGCGTCTGCCACGGCCCCTCCAGCTTGTCTGCAGCCGCTTTCAGTTGCTCAACCAGCCCAGCTGCAGTTGCAGTCAAAGCAACAAGGGCAGTGACAGCAAACGTGGCCACAGATCAGGCAAGAGTCCACACGTCAGCACATCGATTAAGCAAAAGGCCAGCACATGAGGCCAGGGTTCCAAGCACGGTGGGAGTTGTGCCAACGCCAATGTCAGCGTCAATGCGATGTCAAGCACGCTGGGAGGCACACTGGTGTATGTTCAGTTCTTCAGTATGCTCTGCCTGGGCAGCAGCACGAGGCTTGCAGCTGGCGGCCGCTCCCAGCGCACCGATTGCGGCGGTCTGTGGTTTGTTGGCCAGAGAGCGAAGGGACTCGCGGACCACCAGCTTGTGGTCAAATGCGAGCGGCGGTAGCTCACCAACCGCATACCACTTTGCATCCTGGGCATCATCCTGCGGGAAGCACCCACATGGGCAACACAGCAGCAGCAGGGAAGCGTTAGCCAGCAGGCAGCGGATGCGGCAGCACGCTGGCATGGCCAACTACAGCAAGCTCACGACTGTCAGCGTACAGTCGGTGCAGACTTCCACACTTGACCCTGCCTGCATGCGCTCAGGCCCATGCAATGCACCATGCAGTTGAGACATAGCCATCCCAGCGCCACGTGTGCAGCCAACCTGGCTCCCTGATTGCCCACCCACCGCTGCCTTGACACCTAGGTCTGTTGTGGGAACCAGAGCAGCGTAGGCCACGGTGATCGTCCACCCGCGCGGGTCACGCCCTGGGTCACCAAATGCGCCTACCTGCAGCACCCAGGCAACCCAAGTGCCACAGAGCCATGCAAATGAGTCACGTTACGCTCTCACCAACCCCAGGCGCATGCATGCACGTCACATTGTGCATGACAGCGCTCTTGGCACAGTTAGGGTAGTCAGCGAAGTCAGTTCTCCATGCATGCCTGCCAGCGTGTCGCATGCCCCATGCTGTGCTGGATGCATTTCATCCTCGCACTCGCAGATGCTCCCTGCATGGCGCCCAACAGCACAGCTGGCACACCCACTTGCGACAGTAGCACTGACGAGGGGTTGACTGACGTCTCCTCCTGCAGCTCGCGTGCAGCTGCAGCATCCAGCGGCTCCTTCTCGTCAACAAACCCGCCTGGCAGGGCCCATTTGTCCTGCACACATGTATGCAAGCAGGCGCTCTCACATCACGACAGCATGCACCATGCACACAGACCATGCTGCGTGGCATCACCATGCTGTGTGGCATCACCATGGTTCCCAGCACGCATGGAATGACAGTGTAAACCACTTTAGAGCTGGGTTCTGCAGCTAATGCAGTCCACACCTTGAAGGGGTCGTTTTTCCGCTTGATCAAAAGCAACTGCGCTGGCGTTCCTTGCGCAACAATCACTGTGTCTACGGTCACAGCTGGGCGAGGGTACCTAGGGTCATGGGAAACATGTTGTAGTGAGTTCAAACCAGATTTACCTATGTGCTCCTTCCACAGCCACTTTAGCTTACTGGTAGGTGAAAGCCATCCGGACTTGCAGGCTGCCGGTTCTTGATCGAGCAAGGGTTCTTGTGGACGTGCTCAGTGGTGTTTTAAGCCTAGAGATAACATGCATGGCTGGTGCTCATGACGGTGACGGCGCTGGCGAATCGCTCTACAACTTGCCACATGTGACCAAGACTGTGATTGCCCATTGATACAGTATGTATGTATGGATGGAGCTGGGTCTGTCTGGGCTGAATCATTATCAATTGGACCTGTACTTACAGTGCCAACTCTGGTGCAACCTGCCAGTGACAACATATACAATCGTGCACCTTGTGGGAAGACGCTTGAAATTATGCTCAAATCTATAAAGTTATTATATGGCCATCACTTGGAGGGATGGTGTCCATCATCAGCAGTGTTGTACAGTACAACTTTCACAATCTCGCAAAATACATTGCTGCAATCTAGCTGACTTACTCACACCAGTGCAACTTGGCTGCAGTCAAGCATTCTGTCCCACCACACATCCAAAAACAAATTGCTCGTTCCTGCCCATCCTTCAGTTGATACGACAAATGGCTATCCCAAATGCATGGGAAGTGTGGCTGCCTCGCAACTCCAGCGCACCACAAATGCAATATTATGTTTAGGCTCACAGCTATGTACACTGACTTGCAGTACAGGCACATACACACATACCTTTTTGCAAGCTGCCAATGGAAATGTGCCAGACAATGCTGAGATGGCATCTGCCACATTTGCACAGTCCGTCACCGTGCGTGCTCAGAGTGCCGCGCGTAGCGCAATTGCTGCACCCGCCAGCCGCAGCCCCACCTCTTTCAGGGCCATATCCAACTCTAGGCGGGCGGCTGCGCTGTCCTTTTTGCGCACCATGTGAGGATCTGCATGCAGCACGTCAAGTGCTGCTACTGCCCATGGGGGCTGCGGCACTGGCGGCACCGTGGGGGCGACCGCCGTACTGGCTGCTGCGGCCACAGCAGCACCCCTTTTGTTGCTCACCGCTGTTGGAGCGGCACCCAGCAGCCCGCCAAAGGACAAAGAAGAAGAAGGTGACGAGTGCGCCAGGGGGTTGTAGGCCAGGGTGGCACCTGCCCGGGCTTCTGCAAACAGGTCTGCTGCATCCACTGCGTACGCATCTTGGCTGCTTATCATGTCCTCCGGCTTATCTGACAGAGCAGACAGTACCGCGTGTACCTCATCAGCACTGATCACTGCAGGCGCCTCGAGCGGGAGCGCGTTATCAGCAGGCAAGTCGTCCGCAGGTGGCTCATGCTTAGCAACCGAAGCCGGTGCGCTGATGGCTGCCGATTCAGGTGCCACGTGCGTGGAAGACTTGTACAGTACGGCAGTAGCTGGTGGCAGTACCTGTGTGGGCTTGGCCTCCTTGACCATAGCAAGGGCCGCAGCCACCTCCTCTGCACTGAAAAACAAGGGGGCCGTTGAATTGCTCGCATTGGGCGCTGCTGCCAAGGGAGGAGCATCAGTGCTGCTGCCCGCCAGGCTGGCTCTAGCTACTGGTAGCTGCTGGGGGTCCTGGGCCATTGCAGACAGCAAGGCCTGCACCTCATCCGCACTCACCCACTGGGCTGGCTCCTGCCGCAGCTGGGGCGCACTGCTGCTGCCGCCGCCGCTGCTGCCGCTACTGCTGCTACTGCCGCCGCTGCTCGCGGCCGGGATCGCATCCGTTGCCGCTGCGGCGCCAGCAGCTGGAGCACCAGCAGCGCGTGCCTTGGCCAGGGCAACAGCCACCTCCTCTGGTGTGATGAATACTGGCAGGCTGCTGCTGACAGCACCTATGGTGGCGGTGGCGGGAGTGCCCAGCTGAGCTTCAGCAATGGGGTCCACCGCTGCCGCTGCCTGCTGCGGCTGCGGGCCGCTGCTTCCAGGGGAGCCCTTGGTGAATCGCTTCCAAGCAGGGGGGCGTGGCACAGCATTGTTGACCGTGCGGCGGCCCTGAGGGTGGCGGGGTTTGTTTCCAGGGATGCGCAGGGTGCACACATGAGGCCGTGTATCACAGCAGCATACGGTGGATTCAGAGCAGCATTTGCTGGCCTTGACGCAGGGTCGCAGACGCATGCATGCGCCCGGCCTGCACCAATGGCGCTGTTTCCCAAGCTGCACCACACCGTGCACAATGCACTGCATTGAACAGCTTCACCTACGGCCCTTTGGCTAGCTCTTTCCACCCTGCATCTCGATGTAGAGAACAGCATTTTCACCTTGGGCTTGGGCCCTGATGTTTCGACCTCCACCTTGAGCCGGCTCGCAGCCTTGATTGCATATGCCAGCGCCTTGTGCAGGCCTTGCATGATGCGCAGCAAATCAGTGTCCGTGTACGCCCTGCACATGTGTGGCGTACCACAGCACAGCAATTAGATGGAGCCGACCAACACAGTAACTCCACGAGATCGTGCGGCCATACAACCCATGTGAGTGTACCCCCAAGGGAGCTCCTCTCCTGCACAGGACTGTGTCAGGATACTCGTTGCCACGAGCTAATGCAATCGGTACTAATAATAATAATAATAACACGGCGGGTCACAGATGTGTCTGCATGCCGGAGCCTGACAGTCGTTATCTAAACACAATCACTAGAGTTGCAACCGGTACTGCAAAGTACAATTAGCACCAGGCATTCCGTGCACACTCCATCGTCCACAGCAGGGCCTGCTCAGGTGCAAGGGGATCCAAAAAGGCATGGTGGATTTGAAAGGGTCAGTAATGCAAGGGTCACACCTGTGGTACAGCAGCATGTACGTGTCCAAGGCCTGCAGCAGCTCCACATGCGGTGCGCCCAGAGCCCCCATGGGGAAGGCACCGGCCAGCTCGGCCAACAGTCCAAGCGCCACACGGTCCGCGACAGGCCACTTGCTGCATGCACACATTTGCATGGTGCGCAGGGTGGGAAGGAGAGAGTTACGGGGAGTGGTCGGGGGGAAAGTACGAGATCACATGCTGAGGGCGATAGGTAGTAATGCATCAAGCTGCCAGCTTACTATTCACAGCACGTCAGGCCACGGACGACAGCCATTAGGCTGCCAAAACCACATGAGAAACAGCCTGCAGGCTCATGGATCCAGACACCGCCATGGCGGCAAGTGGCAGTCACAGAGGAGTCAGGCATTCGTTGGGCACTCACCCCAGCTCCGTGCGCTTCATCCTCTTGAGCAGCGCGCGCACGTTGTCGCCCCACACCTCCACCGCATCTTTGTACAGCTCCAGTACAGGTTCCTGTGGGGCCTGAGGCACTACAGAGGTGAGGCCGGCCCGCACGCCAGGCCGCCTGCTCACAGCATCTGCTGCCGCCTGTGCCAACTTAACCATGCGGGTGACTGCCGCCAGCTCCGTGTCAGTGAGTGCGGGTGCGGCAGCGCCCATGGTGCCCCGCGCGGCATGGCCGTGCCAGCGAGACACCTGCACCATGGTCATGAGCTGCTCAAGGGGGAGTATGGAGCTGGGTTGCAGCCCCAGGTGTGCCATGACCTGCGCTAGCGGCAGCTCATGCATGGCCGACACGCAAGCCGCCACGAATGGCCCCTCGCGCTGCTGCAGCGGCGGGTGCTCTAGCCCCACGGCATCAGGCCGCGTGGGGCCTGTGGCCGCTACAGCAGCTGAGTAGGAGCCGGCCAGAGGAGGGGTGATCGAGTGAGCGAGGTGCTGCAGCTGGGGAGTGAGTGAACTCTGGCCTAGGCGCTCCGCCTCCGCCATCACGCTGAGCACGCACACGGCCTGCAGCATCAGCGTGGGCGCGTCAACCACCTTACCAGCGGGGCCCAGCCCCCGCCGCACGACATGCAGCGTGTCCGCGTGCGTCCAGCCCACAGCGCAGCGCGCGCGCGCGTCACTGAAGGCGGCTGCCAGCACCTCGGCTGCGCCCGCGACCTGTAGATCCTCCACATCCCCTTGGGCACCACTAGTGTCCCTCCTGCGCCCGCCGCCAGCACTGGGCCTCAGCGCCTCAGCTAGCTGTACCTCCCACATGCTGGGTGTCTGCCACGCATCAGGAGAGCTGCCTGCAGTGATCTGCTGCTCCAAGTCCACAGCCTTCATGGCCTGGGCCCTGGCCTGGGCCTCTGGGTCCCCCTCAGCCCACCTGCTCCACACCGCCTCAGGCACCACAAAGCCGTCCTCCCCTCCCACGGCCACAAGCCGCTGCTTGAGCTGGGGCGTGACGTCGGGCAGCGCGGCCCAGGTGCCGACACGTGCCGCGACTGCCGCGCGCATTGCGTACGCGCAGTCAGACGCAGTACAGCGCAGCGCCAGCAGCAGGTCAGACATGCGTGAGACAGTGTTGCTGGGCGGGTAGTACCAGGGCAGGGGTGCCAGCTGGGATCCGTTGGGCATGGATGCTGGCACCGCGGCCGGCACCACAGCCTGCAGTGCAAGGGGCCACAAAACACAGATGGGGTGGGGAGGTCAGCGATGCAGTCATACAGAGGAGGCCAGAGAGAGGAGGTCAGCAAAGTGGTCCGACTATCAAGTGGAAATCAAGTATGTCTTGGTAGCTCAGCTGCAGGTCGTACATGCCTGCCCGCCTGCTGGCCGCTGCCCATGGCAGCAGCCACCCGTGCACCAAATGGTAGCTGCAGCCACGCATATGGTCTGAATCATGGTAAGGACTGCGCAAATGCTCGCATACAAGTCTAGACCTGTGAGCCGGTGTGCCAGAGCAGAGACGCGCCTGCTCTGCCGCCAGTGCCGCCAGCAGCGTGCGCCACGTGCCCGCGCTGGGGGCCACGCTACCCTTGCACACGTCCAGTAGTAGCAGCAGGACATCGATGCAGCCATCAGGCCCCAACGCAGCACCGTGGGCGGCCAGGCTCGAGTTGAGTGCATCGCCCACGATTGCGGTGGGCACGCTGCGCGACAGCGGCATCATTGTTGCCCTCAGCGACGCGATCCCACGCTGCACCACCTCGGCCATACTGCAAATGTACATCAGTGGGAAGCGGGGGGGGGGGGGGGGGGGGGGTTGGTGCGGGATG
>BDCZ01000113.1:64064-86050 GCA_001662365.1 Chlamydomonas applanata
GCGCATAGGGGCCGGCTATGTACGTGGCCAGCGGCAAACACCGATGTTGCACATGCACACAGGGCACGGCAGGTTTTTGGCAAGGTGCAGTGTGTTAGGGAACTTAATGCAGCAGGTGCACGCAGGGCACTGCATGCAGTCATGAGCATGGCAGGGCCAGCATGCAGGTGGGCATTACAGAGGCCACAAACACACCGTGCAGCCGTCTGCGCGGCCATGTCATCGGCCGCGTACACCGCAGCGCGCGTTGCACGGGCCACTGTCACATCACCCGCCTCAGCCACCTGGGCTGCCAGCACTGCTGCGCGTGCCGATGCCTCACGGAGGGAGGCCGCAGAGGCGGCCAGACCCTGGCGCTCCATGCCCAGCATGAGGAGGGGGATGTTCAGGATAGATGTGAGAGCGGGCACACTGGACAGCCGCTCAGATGTGCCCGACACTGACACGGCCTGCAGGCATGCGGAGACCGCGGCAGAGACGGACTTCCCGAGGCTCCCGGCCCCGGCACCACCACTCTGGGCGCTAGCCGCGAGGGCGGATGGGTCGCGCGCAACACATGCTACCGCGGCATCTAGTGCAGCGAGGCCAGCGAATGCCAGGTCGGCCAGCTGGGTGGGGGCCTTGATGCGGCCATTGTTATCCAGGCTGAACTTGAGGAAGCGGGTGAGCCGGTCGCTAGCACGGGACGCCCTGTCGCACGTCAGCGCAGATGCGGCCGTAGCAGTGCCTACCGCGCCCGTTGCCGGCGACCTCAACATCGTGTGGCACCACGGCTGCTGCAGCTGCCCCGCGCACAGCTGCCATGCGACAGAAAACTCGGAGTAGTTCCTGCCTCTGCGCAGCTCACGCTTGAGGGCCGTGAGGTCCGGTAAGGAAGGAGCCGCCATGCGGGTGGGTGTGAACGGGGCCTGTGGCTGGCCGAATGAGGCTGCATGCTGTGCTGGAACAGCTGAGGCGTTGACGGCGCGGGGGATGGCGGGACGTGGTGCAGCAGCACACATGTTGGTGGCAGTAGTTGTAGGCACGGGTGTGGTGCGCAGTGCTGCTGGTGGTGATGGGGCAGCTGCTATGGCTGTGCTGACATTAGGGGCGGTGGCAGTGGCAGCAGCGGCTAAGGCAGCGGTAGGGGAGGGCATTGGGGAGGGCACACGCCGTGGCAGTGGCGCAGCCTTCGCCTTGACTGGCGTGGTGAAGCCAACAGCTGTTCTTAGTGCCATCAGCGCAGCTGAGCTGCTGCTGTTGCTGTTGCTGCTGCTGCTGCTGCTGCTGTTGCTGCTGCTGCTAGTGCTAAAGCTGCTGCTTGCAGCCACGGGTGCTGCGGTCGCCTCTGGTGCAGCTGCAGCCAGCGCTTGTGCGACTTTGGGTGTCCTCCTTGCCGCAGTGGGCCTGGCAGGTGTGGGCGAAGGGCCAGCCGCCTCCTCAACCGCCACACGACGTGCTGGGCTGGGCTTAAAGGAGGCATGTGCGGAGGTGAAGAAGGTGGACAGTGCGAACTCGGCCAGGGCCTCCCGGATTGATGTCCGCTTGGGCGACCAGCGGCATGTACGGGCCATTGCATGGATGGTAGAGGAGGAGACCACGGGGGCGAACATGCGGCCGAACACACTCAGTGCGTCACTTTCATCGCAGAAGGCGGTGGGAGACGAAGAGGCGGTAGGAGAAACGGGTGGGCTGCTGGCGGAGGTGAAGGGGTCACGGGATGCGAAGGGCCCGTCACCGCCGCTTGCGGAGGGTGCTGACACAGCGGCTGTAAAAAGGATGGGGCGGCGCGTGCCTGTGGAGATGGATGGGAGCTGGGGCAGAGACCCAGGCTTGTAGCCAGGTGTGGGCTCCATGAGGTTTGAGGAAGAGGCTGGTGTATCAGGCTGCGCGGTGCATGCAGGCACCAGGCACAACTCTGCAAGTGCGTCCACCACGCCGTCAAAGGGTGCTGCCAGCGCGGCCCAGGGGCCCTCTAGCCCGTCCAGTGTCTGCGCGACCTGCAGGCACGGGGCCGGCATCACACCAGCGTTCTGAAGACCACCAACCGTGAGGGCTGCTGGGATCATGCAGGCATGGGAGGTGCAGAGTTCGGGCACAGCCAGCGGCGCAAGCTGGATAACTGTGCCTGGGAATGCATTGAACCATCAGGCGTCAGCAGGAAAGGGAGCTGCTGCAGCATCGGGTCGTTTGCTGCACAGGTCAGTGCAGGGCAGCCCTGCTGCGATGCGGCTTTCAGCAGAGCAGAGCTGCGCTGTCATTGCGGCGGCAGTGAGTGTATCTCGTGAAATGTGTGTGGCATGCACAGCACAGGGCTGGCATGTGTGTGTGCAGTCTGTGCACACCCATGTGGATGCCTCGGCCTGTGACAGTCGCCAAGCAGTTGCTGTGGTAGTTTGCTGCGTAGTAGATGAGAGCAAATGCTGTCAGGTGCTTAGCCACTGCGCATCAGCCAGGGCACTGACAGCTGTGGCGGTCTTACCGTGCCCAGCATGCCACATGCCTCCACAAAGGCCTCCAAACGAGGCAGCAGTGCTTCCTCTGTGGCTACCACCCCAGCCTCATCGCCTGCAGGTCGCCCCTGTCGAAGGATGTCTGCAGTGTGCTCCAGCAGTACAGCCAGAGCCTCGATGTCGGCAGTACAGGGGTGAGCCAGAAGTGCCGATGCCTGCAGGGCCTGCAGCATCACAAACAGGCTGTCGGCCGAGCTCTGCTCCATCCCAACCGCCACCGTGTCAGCAAACGACTTGCTGCGCCGCTGCTGCTTGACTGAGGTGGATGCCCGCGCCCACTCGCGCACATCTGCGTCCCATCCCAACGACGCTGCATGTGCCACCTGCCATGTGCACGTGCCATGTGCGCAGCACGGGTTGGTGTGATTTGTGCATGCTGTGTTGGTGTGTTGGCAAAAAGCACATGCACGCAGCTCCTGCAGGATCGCACCTGCAAGCCTGGATACCGGTGGCAGTGTCCCTCACATACAGGCATCGGGACTTTGGACCACGGACGTCCCCGGGGAACCGCGGCACATGGTCTGCTTTGCGCCCTTTGCTGCAGTCCCACTGTACTTCGCATTGTGCTGCTTGAAAGATCTCGTCAAAGTTCCTGAAGCGTGGGCACTTTGAGAATGTTTGTGCCGCAATCTCCAGCCACTGGTGCCGATGAGAAAAGGAGTGTATAGGCCGCTCCCCACAACCTACCCCGCCCCTGCGCTCCCGTCCAACCAACAAAGCCAGCCTGAGAAAACCCAGCAATTCAATAGATCATGAGCGATGGTTTCTGGAGCTCCACGACAAAAGCACACTTGCCCACACACACACCACTCCTATGTGCGAGAAAAAGGTCTTGGCAAGGTCGGGCTGGTCTTGCGCCTACGGCCGCTCGCCAGGACCTGGCCGGATCTACAACCGAGATTGGCTTGCGGAAAAGCAGCCCACTTAGGTAGGTTGATTGACAAGCTAGCAATCACGCACATTTCCTCCTCCCATCCTGCATGCGTGCACATTCAGCTGCGCATGCTACTACACACACATGAACAAGCACCACCTGCACCAGCAGCCTGCTGCTTGTGCCAGAACTCCTTGCATGGAGATAGCCCTACATACTGGAGGACCCCCCCCTTTATGGGGCCTGGCGGCTGCAACTGACCCATCCAGCAACCTGGGCTGTGAGTCCCCCTCAGCTGCCGGCGCCTGGAACTGGCCAAGAAGGCTGCAATTGCTGCACCTCACAGCGTGTGCAGTGCTGCATGGGTTAATGCTGCAAGACGACGTGCTTTCCAGGCAGGCAGGGCAGGGCTGGCTCCAATGCAGAGTTCTCATATCATACACAGTATGCAGCCATGCGGTATCCTGCCCGCTGGTCCTTCCGCATTATGGCCCTGCTCGTAGTACGGTTCACGTGCTGAAGTTGGCCCCCTCCACACACAGCTCATACCGTATACCCCCGCTTGGCACCCGCCGCAGCTCGATGATGCTGCTTCTATGTGGGCTGATTGGGGAGGAAGTGCACGCTTCATCCTCACGCACGGCACAAGATCATCAAGGTACGGCATGTTGTCCACACAAGGCACATAGGATGCTTGTTGGTCTGTGCATGCAAATGCCAGCTTCACACACCCCATGGTAGCTCATTTGCTGAACTGGTGTGCCATGTTCATGCCTTGATGCAGGTGCAAACCAAGCTCGGCCGGCTGACACACAGCAGTACGACAGCAGTATGATAGCGATTAGGAGGGAGAAGCATGTGCTACAAGCCGAAGGGCTGAATACTCGTGTGGCTGTGTTTCCAGGACAGATAGAGCGGGTTTCTGATGAAGGCGATCCCACCTTACAGAATCCAAGTTGGATCTGTTGAGTGCAACTCTTGTGCATGCAACAATGCACTTTGATGGCTGGTGCAGCTGCGCAGTCACAGCTGTGCCTGCATTCTGATGCAAGCGGGATACATGGAAGCATGCAAGGGCGCCAGCAAGCAAGCACGCAGCAATGCAGCTTTGGCTTCAGCATCTGAAGGGGGGCTTGAAGGGGCTGTCGGGATTGGAAGGGGGGGTCGAAGGTGTCGTAAAATCGACCGTCCTTTAAGGGGGGGTAAAAGGGGCCTGCAGGCCCCTTAAAGGCACCACCCTCTCCAGTAGGGTAGAGTCATTTGAAAAAGTAGTAGTGCTAAAAGTTGCCACCTTATGATACCTTGACTGTTCGTAAAGAGACTTTTGTTACGGTCATCATGGATCGGTGCCGCGCGGTCCCAGCTGCCACGCTTTTTAATCAAGCTCTCTGTGGGTAGCTGAACGGACCCATATCTGTCAAAATGCGAGATCGCAGCATGCAAACCAGCACATGAAGAAATGGCGAGATGAATGCTGCAAGAGCGTTGAGGCTAGCCGCGCAAGAGCTACTTTGCAAGGGCTCGCCTACGGACATCGCAGCCGCGCTGGCAACCTCTGGTCGCGTCCCGGATCACCGCAGACTGGCATTGTACGCTGAGATGGCGTCCCTGGACGTTATGGTGAGGAGCCAGCTAATTTTTAGATCGTAGCAGCACGATGTTCAGGGCGACCACAGCATTTTGCCGGGCAACTGCGTACCCAAGCCTTGTGCGTTTGCACATCCCAACTTGTTCACTGGGGACGTAGGGTTTCGGTTTCCATGCTTCTGAATGTGCATGCTTGGTGGCATGCACACAGGTGCCATGCCTGAAGGAGCAGGTGCCAGACATGATGGCTCTGATCACGCTGAAGTTGCATGAGCCCCCTCAGAAGCCCCCAAGGCATGCAGCTGGGCACCCAGTGGTGCGTGTGTGGAGCATGAGACAGGCCTTCATGTGCCTTGACCTGACTTTGCAGGCAGCCATGACACCTGTGCAGCTGTACCCAATCCAGACCCCTAACACAGTGGGCCCTGGAAAAACGGCAGCAGGTGAGCAGCGTCGCGGACAAGCTGAACGGTGCCATGGCACTGCGCCACTTGTGCCACTCCATGCGTGACAAGCTGGAGGCCTGTGCTGAGCAGTGTGGGGGGTGGGGCCAGCTGGTGCGCGCATTGGTGGCGGCCATGAGCGCGGTGGGGCGCCAGGGCGTGGAGCCGGCCGTCAGGGCGGAGGATGCTAAGACCGTGCCCCTTGCACACATGTTTGGTGCGTGGTTATGGTTATGGTTACACAGGCTGAGGCGCAACGCACACTGCAACAGCGAACGCGGCTAAGGAAAACCGGCCTAGCCTGCAAAAAGGGGAAAGGAGACGCAGGAGGAACAGGGGCAGGAGGAACAGGGGCGTGGTACCGAGCCAGTGAGGACAAGCAGACATGGTCCATGCAGGCCCTTGGGCACGTGGCGAGGAGGGGGTAGGACCCCGTCCAATCCATCCATTTGCAATGGGTCTGGGTCCTATCTAGGACACGGCCATTCGTGGGTCCGGGTTCTGTCTGGGTGCTGTTGTTGTGGCCTGTCTGAGCGGCCTGTATCCTGCCAAGCCCTGCCACCCAATCGTGCAGAGCCTGCAGCATGCCATGCATGGCCTGTGCCGGTTGTGCATGCAGGCCTGGACGCGCTGTACCTCATTATCGAGATCCCCAGCGCTGCAGCCGCTCTGTTCAACGCGGCTTTCGAAGAGGGCGAGCAGGATGCCACCAAATCGCTGTGGGGCCAGCTGGTGCAGGGGGGCATGGCAACTGCGCTTGAAGTGCTGGATATGTACCCGCAGCCCTACCCCGTGTATGGCAGTGCAGCGGCACACAGCAGCAGGCAGGGCCAGGGGTCGGGCAAGGGGGATGCTGATGGTTGGCCACCTGATGCTGGCTTGGTGCAGCGGGAGGCTGCTGTATTGGAGTCAGAGGACTTCAAGCTTCAGCAGTACCGTGTGGCCATGGCACTCGTGTGCCTCAGGTGTGCGCGCATCAACTGCCGTGGCTGTTTTTGCCTTTTGCCTGCAAAAGCAAGCAGACGGAGGTCACAGTGAAACGTGGTCCCCGTGTGTGACGTGCTCGTGCGGTGCCTGCTGTGCAGCCGCCTCATGCGGCCTGGTCTGCTTGATCTGACACCAATTCGCTGGTCCATTCGTCTGCAGGTCGTCAGCTGCTTGCTGTAGCAGCGTGCAGCTTGTGCCTCTAACAAGCACCCACTCGCTCAACCCTGACTGCAGGTGGCTAATCAGGCAGCAGTATGTGGTGAATAGCGAGAAGGGGATGCTGGCCCCAGGTCTTCGGCGTGCACTGCTGCAGGGTGTGTGCAGTCACCTGCGGCGTTACGTGGCAGGTGCAGCTGCTAGGCTGCACGCATTCGCTGCATCGGAGCCGGAGGAGCCACCTGCAAGCAAGGTCCAGTCCGGGGACGGGGCAGCCTCCGCCACCTGGACTGCGCGGCAGCTGTGGCAGCACATGCGGCACGCGCACAAAGTTGAGCTGAACCTCGTGCTGGAGGTCATGACTGCAGTGGTCGAGAGCCAGCCGTGTTGCGCAGAGATGTTCATGCTGCCGGGCAGTGTGCTGGCTGATTCACGGGCCAGCCCACTGGCCAGCCATTTGGACCCTGTCATTCAGCTGGCGCAGCCAAGTGCAGTGGTGAAGGGCAGCACCAACTCACGTGCCATGGAGGTCCTCACGCAGGTCAGTAGCACTATTTGTGGATATAGGCATGAATCTACGTCCTCGGTATACGTCTGGGTATACGTTACGTACCGTTTGGACTGCCATATGTACATATTAGTTATGTAAGTGTAGAGGGCTCATCGATGGCTGCAGCACTTGCCTTGCAGCCAATCCGACTGCCCAGGAAAACGCAGAGCTTTCCTTCCCTTGGTTACTAGCAGTGGCATTGGATCGCTGCAAGGCATCCAGGGCTTCTTTGCACGCTGTCTGCCGCCATACCTTTTATGCATGCTCGCTGCCCTATGCTTTGCATGCCAGGCGTCCCATACTTGTTTGATACTTAATCAGTTTGTTTATTTGTTTATTGCGTACTTGGGGTGTCCCATACTTACGAGCTGCCATGCACATGTCTGTTGGGCACTGCAGGTGACATTTCACCTCGCGGGAGAAGTACGGCCAGATGGGATGGCCCCCAGCACATCAGAAGTGCAAGTAGCCCGGGCCGCTGTCCGTATGTTCAGCACCAGCCAGCTATTCTCTGGGGCGGTGGCTGTGCTGAAGCGGGGCCTACGTGCCACACCCATCGGCCTTGATAACGCGGCATCAGTGCTGGAAAACATCACCTTTCTGCTCACGATGCTGCCAGCCACGGACCCTGATGCAGCCAACATGCGGCTCAAGGCAGTCAGCCTGGACCTCCCAGCAGCTGCCAAGGCGTTGCTGCAGCAGCTGGATGACCACACTGCGCCTCCCACCTTTGTGCTGAAGCCGGGCCGGCCCCAGCCAGCTGCACAGTTTTGGAGCAAGTTGAAGCATGACCTGAATGAGGTGATTGCACAGCTGCAGCCTAGGCGCTCAGCAGGTGGGCAGCAGCTGCAGCAGCACCAGGCACCACGCAAGCAGCGTGACCGCACGCAGGGTTCGGAGCAGCAGCCACAGGAAGGCTTGGTCGGGGGACCAGGCAAGCCGGACGGCGCGGCTGGTGGTGATGGGGACGGCCAGGGGAGCGGGCAAGCGCCACAGCAGCACGCACTGCTGCGTGCCAAGACCGAGCCTGAAGATCTAGAAGGTACGCCAGGGCTGGCCAGCCATATACCAGTCAGCACTGGTGGGCGGCCCATCGCTGGGGCGAGTTCTGGAGCACCTGCACCAGCAGCAGCTGCAGGTCGGACGAGCCAGCGGGCCATGCAGCCCTCAGTGGAACCACAAGACGTCATTGTCATACTGGACAGTGATGAGGAGGAGGACGCGGTGGCTGCGAGCAGCGGGGCTCGTACTGCAGTCTCGCAGCCAGCGGCCGCCGCGGCCATGTGCGCCCCCGCCCCGGCCCAGCTGCCGCGCCCATCAGGGTCATGTCACAGTGGACCCGGCGTCCCCCACATGCAGGGTGCGGGGCTTGCAGCAGCGCCCATGGAGCACGATACAACTACAGGGGCGACTGTGCCTGCTCCAGCTCCAGCTCCACTGCCCACAGCTGCAGCAGGCCAGTCAGGGCCTGCAGTGCCTCGGGAGCCCCTGATGCCGGAGGGGGATGGGATGGACCCGGAGTGGTTTGCTGCCCTGCCCTTGGAGCTGCAGCTGGAGGTGGTGGAGGAGCAGCAGGCAGCCATGCTGCTCGCACACTGTGTGGCGGGCGGACTGCAGGGCGGTGCTGCAGCACCTGCACCTGCGACTGCTGCTGGCCCACCAGCTGGTGCAGCAGCTGCAGGGGATGGCGCTGGCATTACATGTGCTGCAGCAGCGACTCTACAGCCAGAGCTGCAGGCACAGGGCCGAGGCCCCAGCTCAGAACTGAAGGTGCCACAAGCTGTCGAGGAGGCTGGTGCAGGCACTCCAAGTGAAACTGCGTCCCAGCCGGCAGGGTTTGAGGGACCCTGTGACGGCGTACCAATTCCAGCCTGCAACACAGGGCCCGTTCAACTGCAGACACCTTCCACTGGCACACAATCGGACAAGCCGCCGCCGCCGTCGCCGTCGCAGCAGCCGCAGCAGCCGCAGCAGCAGCGGCAGCAGCAGCAGCAGCGGCAGCAGCAGCAGCAGCAGGAGCAGCAGCCAGATGTGGTGCCGGCTGTGCCACCCTCAACTTCAGTGGCAGAGCTGCCTCCCCCAGATCCATCTCAGCCAGCTCCACCTGGTCTCCAGCCAACACCTGGAGCTGCTAGTCACCAGGATGCTCATGCAGAGGCCTCTACAATGGATGCAGAGCCTGCTGCTGCAGAACCCTCACCTCCATCCCTCACAACGGCACCTGCTGAGCCAGAAGGGCCACCAGCAGCAGGGGTCCCAGTCCCGATGGACATTGATGCAGTTGCGGCAGGGGATGAAGTGGATGCGTTGCTACTTGACACACTGGACCAGGAGGTGTTGAGGGAGCTGCCGCCAGGGATGTTGCAAAGCCTACAGGCGGCGCGCGCACAACGGTCACAAACAGCACAGCGGGCGCCGGCTGCAGCTGCATCATCCCTTCTTGGGGCCCCTGCTGCTGCACCAAGTCCAGCAGCCATAGCACTGGCTGCGGACTCGGCAATCAAGAGCGCTGCCGCTGTGCCGCCCTTGGATGATCATCCCAGTGCCATTCGGCAGCCTGCAGGTGGCGCAGATGGCGAGGGCGTGCGCAGCGGGAGCACAGCCGCACCCCCAATTGAGCCCACACCGGGCCACGCACCAGTGGAGGATGCAAGCGGGCTGGTGCTGAGCGGGGGTAGTGTGGGTGCAGCAATGTCAGGCAGCGATGTAGACAGGCGGCCAGCTAAGCGCCAAAAGGTGGGGGATGAGGCCAACGAGGCAGGTGCAGGGCCCCCTACAGCCCCAGGCTCAGGTGTCATCACGGCTTCCGAGGCTGTAGCACAGACCCCCTGCGCCAACACAGCACCAGCCGACAGCAGTGGTGCACCTGACGCGACTACCAGCCTGCCAGGGCAGATGGGTGGGCCACAACACACAGCAGGTTCACAGCCCCGGCAGCAGCAGCCAGACAGGAGCAGCGAGGGCGGAGCAGTCAAGGTAGCAGGGCTGCAGCCAGTCAGTGGAGGGGTGGGTCTGCCATCAGGTGTGCTTGCAGATAGCATGACAGCAGCCGTGGCAGAGCTGCTCCACCTAGGGGACATTCTGCCCAGGCACTTGAATGCAGAGGGCATGACGCCAGAGGGGCAGGTCCCTGTCGCGCAAGATGAGCTGCTGTGTGGCACACTCAAGCGCATCGCGTGCCAGGCAGCTGCCTTGTGCTCGCAGCACCAGAAGGTGGCCGCTGAGCTGGCTGCAGAGAAGCAGGAGCGGCAGTGGCAGCAGGGGCAGGCGGTGGAACTTGCAGCTGCCAATGACCAGCTAAAGGTCAAGCTGGCAAAAGCGCGTGACGAGGCTGCACAGGCGCGCCGAGAGGTCAGCAACGGGACCAAGGAGCTTGCACAGGCGCGCACACAACAGCATTATATATTTTTTCTGAAGTTCAATTTTTAGATATAGATAGGGGCTTGCTGTTGACGGCCAGCAAGGGAAGCAAGCCAGCATTGAATGGCAGCAGACAGCATTGACCAGCTTTGAATAGTGCATGCCTGCACGTACTGCATGGTGTCATGTCATGCTGTTTGTGAGTGCCTTGATGCCATGGGCCAGTGTGTGGCCACTGTGTGCTGCTTGCCTGTGCAGTTGACAAGCAAGCTGGCTGCCACCCAAGCAAGCCATGAGCATCTGGCAGAGTCGACAAACAAGCAGATCGCGGTGCGCGCGACATGCTGCAGCTGCTGCTGCGACCCCACCACAGCGACTAGGCATCAGAGTACAGGGTAGTGAGTTGAAAGCAGAGGAACCGCCACAGCACACTGATGTTAGCGGCATCTGACACTACGGCAGGGCATATCTATATATCTATATATCTCTCTCTATATATCTATATCTATATCTATATCTTATATATTTATATTTATAAACATCACTATGACATGCCATAAGCCAGCACTGGATGCGCTTGCAATGCACCATGACGCACAGCAGAGGTATGACACACCCGTGGTGCTGCGCAGAACTTGAGAGATCAGCGCGTGGCTGCTGAGCGAGGGAAGACGGACGCCATAAAGGCGGCAGCCACTGCTGCCCGAGAGAAGGCACACCTGGACTCTGTGCTCAAGGACACACAGCTGTTCATGCAGCAGCAGATCAAGCAGCTGGGCCTGAGCGCCGTGGCACAAGTGCAGGCTGAGCAAGTGTGTTGTCGCGTCGTGCACTTGTTGTCGCAGAGCCATGCCCGGCACAGTGCAGCGTGCTGATCATTTGCAACTCCTCCCACACCTGTGCCACTTGTCTGCCTCACACCACCCGTCCTCACCTGTCCTCGCACCACCTGCTCCTCGCACCACCTGTGCCAGTGAGCAGCAAGCAGGCAGGGACAGCTCTCAACAATTCAAGGGCATGCTGCATGTGGTACTACTGGCCACACACAGGCGAGCTGCAAGCAAAAAGTAGAGGCCGCGGAGGTGGCCCGGGACCAGGCCCTAGCAGAGGTGCAGAAGTTCCAGGACCAGGCGCTTGCAGCGCTAGAACAGCTACAGGTGCAACGCAAACGTGCAGAGGTGGCGGAGGCAGGCGCGGGTGCAGCAGCAGCGGCTGCACGCAAGGAGGTTGAGGATCGGGCCAGCAAGCTGAAGGATGTCACTGGCAGGCTGCAGGAGGCAGAGGCGAGGACGAAGGCGGCGGAAAGCGCGCGCTGGGCGGCTGAGAAGGATAAGAGCCAGGCGAAGACAAAACTCACGGAAGCCCTGAACGAGGTTGACAAACTGAAGCAGGAGCTGAAGGGTGCAGAGGCGTGTGCCGCAGCGGCGGCCGCGCCAGCTGCTGGTGCTGCTGCTGAGTTAGAGACAGCACGGGCGGCTGCTCGGCATGCACAGGTGAAGCTGGCCGAAGCCGAGATGCGGACCCAGGATGTGCAGCGGCAGCTGGATGAAATGGGGTCATCACGCGACCGTAACCGTGGCCGCGTCAAAACCGTGCATACCACCAACCAGTACCTATCCAGTCAGCTGCAGCTCGCGCTGCGACGTATTGCCCAGCTGGAAAGCAGCGCGCCTGCTGCCCTACAGGGCCAGCCGCAGGCGCAGACACAGCAGCTGCCCGTGGGCATGGCCATGGGCATGCGGGCGCCAGCCGGCTATTGCATGCCCTGGCCACCCGGGCAGTTCATGCAGCACCCAGGCTTTGCTCAGGCCCAACAGGTCATAGGCAGTCAGCCAGCAGGTTATGGCCCCGCCGCCAATGCCTTCATGCCAGGTATGCCGGGCATGGTGGCACCCGCTCAGGGAGGCATGGCACATCAGGGCAGGCCACCACCTCAACAGGGCTTCCAGATGCAGCCACAGGGTGCAGCACATTCACTGCTGGACCCCTGTAGCAGCGTGCAGGCGCCGCGGGCCGTTGGACATCAGCCTGCTCATGCTCAACACGTACCGCCACGTGCCCGTGGTTCTCAGTCAGGCAGCGTGCAGCAGCCTTAGCCGCTGGTGAGCAGTGGTTTTTGGACACAAAAGTGCAGAGCATGGTCGGCAAGTGTATTTGGTTACATCTGATGATATGTGCCTCAGCTCTGTCTGCCTTCTTGGACGGCTCGCAGGCACAGGCACTCGGGTATCTGGGCCTAAGCGACAGCTGGCACACAGCCAGTCCACCCGAACACATGGCACTTCAATGAGTGGTTCATGCTCACCCACACCCCAAGCCAAAGATCTGACGATGCATGCAAGAGCAATCTAAGAACTACCAGGGCAGGCATGCTGATTTGTGTGCGGAAAGCGACAGCGACTAATGCTGATTCAAGTGTTTATCATAACTTCAAGTGTTTAACTCATATGCCTCCAATCCTATATGTCTGCGTTGGCATTTCGCCCACACCCGACCTGATTGCTAGCAGCACGGCAGTTTTGCTGCGCAACAGTGCACCAGGCAGTGCACATGCAGACTCCTTTGTCCACCAGCCAACATCGAGTCAACCAACCTCAGTTGTGTAAACGCAGCGGGCTCTTTCTAAGATCAAGACAAGTGTCTACAGCCCGAGCACACATTCGTGTGTACAGGCCAGCGTCCAGGTGCACTCTACATGGCACATGAAAGACAGCTATGTACCATCACACGCTTTGCACCCACTTTGCGGCCTTCTGCATCGCCATCATCCATCACCCTCTGCATCATCCTCGACACCATCACCCTTGTTCACCCGTTATCCAAAGTTCCAGACCCCTGTTCAAGTATGTGCCCCCACCCCCCCGGCCCCCCTTCCTCCCCCACCCCCCATCCCCGCCTCCCTGAGCAAAGCTGCCTGCTCTACATCCTTCCAGCTCCGTCCCTACCACTACCACAACCTGCCGCTGTCTGAGCCAGGTGCCCATGCATCCATCCGCCCAGGCCGCTGCTGCGGTTGCTGCGGCAGCATCGGTGATGGTAGCTGGCCGCTGCTGGTCGTGCCGGTGTTGGACGTCCTGGGGGGTGCCCCAGTGCCTGACATCCGGCTGGGTACCCCCGTGCCAGACATGCGGTGCACCATGGGCTGGCTCATGGGGCTTCCAATGCTGCCCTCACGCCCAGCGAGCATCTCGCTCCTGCACCGCACGCACGGCACAGCAGGGTACAGAGTGTCACAGGGTCTGTGGGACCGGTGAGACTGGGTCTGGGAAGGATTGAGCGTGGTGCGTGCCCCCTCGACGGAGGGGAGGGGGGGGCGTCGAAGCAGCCCCCTCTACAGTGTGGTGCAATGTACACCCCCAGGCTGGGCACCCCTCGACATTCGTAAATGCCAGCATGCCGCCTCATGCCCAGCACCCCAGAGCCTGAGCAGTGACCATGCAGCTGCAATGAAAGATTCTTATTACAGTACAGTACCATAAGTCTTTCAAAAGTTACAGTATTGTAACTACGCTTTCCACAACAGTCCGCTACAAGCACACAGACGCACGCACCCGCCGCTCGCGGCCTGCAGCAGGCTGCGCTGGCGCGAGCCTGCGCTCCAGCGGCTGGCCACCCGCTGCAGCGAACGCGAGCTCGTCTCCTTGACCACAGACACTTTTCGCTCCATGGCGGTCGCGGTCGTGACCACGGGCGTCAGCAGTGTGGCCACGCGCCCGTACTTCTCTGTCAGCACGCGCTGCACCTGTCATGTCACCAGCCGCAGGGGCGGGCAGGCATGATGAGCCAGCTGTCAAGCTTGGGCTTCGGGTACAGATGACATGGCGCAGCTTCATGTACCGTAGCATGTATGCATGTGCGTGGCCCCATGGCCGGCCATTACCATGAGATAGATGACAGCCGGGCGCAAACAGGACAGCCAAGATGTGTGTTGTGCGCAATAGTTTTGGAATAGCTTGGGATCTGACCAGCGAGGCTGGGCCAAGGGGACCGGGCGGCGGGTAGATCGTACAGGCCGCTTCCGTGCACTTCAACTGTTTGAGCGCACAGGCCCGACATACATTTGAAGCCTTGCTGCACTGCACTCCAGCTAATCTAGCTGGAGTCCAGGTCCAGCCTCCCTGCCACAGGTCGCTTCTCCGGTCCCCCTTCCCCTCCCCTGACCCTTTCCCCATCCACCGACCCCCTCCCCCTCCCCCTCCCCCTACCCACGGCCCCCACCCCCACCCGGTTCCAGGTTCCATACCACGTGCCGAACAGAGCCTCAGAACGCATGTTGCCATGCATATGCAGCACGTGCTCACCTCGCGCCTGTGCACCTCAGGCGGCAGGTCACCCGGGATCTCATGCACGCCCAGCTTGCGCTTGAAATCGTTGTAGTACTGCGCGCACGAGTTATTATTGTTATTGTTATCACTGCGCGTACGCAAGATGGGGCTGGGGGCAGCCATGGGTTATCAGTGCGCTGGCGCCCCAACCAGCCACCACTCACGCATCCTCAAACCATGCCACCTAAAGGGGGACGGCCATGGGCCCATCACGTGTCTAAGGCGATGTGATACGAAACTGGACACCTTGCACAGCCCGGGCTCCCGTGCATGCTACCAGCCGCTCGGCTCGGCGTGTGATGCAAACGGCAAGCAGGTGGGTGTGGCGTCAAACAGATGCACATTCATAGGACCTACCTCTGTCCCAATGCAGTATGCAAAGATGAACATGGCGACGGAGTTGACTGCGGCCGCAGGGAAGGAGCACAGGCATGTAGCTGTCAGAGCCAGCACAAAGTCAGAGGACATCAGAGATCATAGCAGCAGCCGGCCATGCTGAAGCAGGTGGCAGGAGACCCAGGACCGGCACAGCACCCAAGAAACCATCAAGATTACCCCAATGGCATGCCATGCGCGATGCTACAGCACGGGCAAGCGCCCGCAACAGTAGCCAGGCAGTGCGCGGGTGCCAGGCACATGCCCGTGCACATGACGCAGCAAGTCTCCAAGTCAGGTTGCAGCAGCCACGCCTGTTGTTTTTGTCTGCTGTTCCTACTGGTACTGATTTGCTGCTTGTCAATCATGCATTCAACGCCGTTATCGCTATTGTATGCTGTTGGATTGCTGCTTTTGAGTCAATCAATCATATCCACGCACTAAGGATGAGCAGTGTGGAGATGACCATACGCGCGGTGACCGTCAGATCCGAGTACACCAGGAAGAGTGACAGGTACAGGGTGGCGAGTGTTGTCCAAAGGCTCAGCTTCTCCAGCGCGTTCATGGACGGCGTGTCGTACGGCTCAAGCATCGTCTGCGGTTCCCACGGCAGTTTTCATGGTGATTTCCATAACGGTTTTCATGGCGGTTGCATGGTGGTTTTTATCAGGGTTTTTGTGGTGGTTTTGCCCATGCGATTCACCAGTAGCCAGCACAAGCAGCGGGGGCGCAGGCAGGAGGCATCAGGCAGTACGTACTGTACGTGCCAATACACGTGTGCTGCAGGAATGATCTAATCCAAGACATGGTGCGGTTCATAGGCACAGTACCCTCCACACAAGCATAGTGTACAGGGCCTCGGGTCTGCCCCCACCCCACCTGCAGCGCGAGCGCCGCCATGATGACCGCCATGACCACCAGCAGCTGCACGCCGATGTCCTGGTTCGCCAGGAACACCACCAGCGCCGCCACGCCCAGCTTGCGCAGCATGATCACACTCTCCCACACATAGTACCTGCAGGGAGAGGGCGGCGGCAGGCAGCCAAGGCACACGGAGCACATGGGGGCAGGGTCGGCTGTGTGCGCATGAGGGGGCTTATCCGCAGCTGCAGTTGCAGCCGCCACGACGACGCGGCCTGGGCCACCCCTGGTGTGAGCCGTATCGTGATGCAACAAAAATGACACACTGCACGCTGCAGGATGTACTTGTGAGCCAGAACCAAAGCCAGAACAAGCGGGCCCTGTTTCGATCACGATTCCACTCATACCATGCACACACTGTGATCGCACTGTGCCCGTATCACCGTGCTCATTCTACCCATGCTCATACTGTGTTCACACCATGCTCGTTCTGCGCTCATACTTACGCGTCGCGGTACTCCTCGTACAGGAACGAGTAGAGCGCCAGGAAGTGGGGGCGTGTGTGGTGCGCGCGGCTGAGGTGCAGGAACACTGCGCTGGCCACTGGCACTCCCAGCGCAAACAGCAGCAGGCCGGGCACGCCCAGCGCCATCGCGAGCGTGAGGTGGGGTCCCTCGTAGCAGCGCTGCTGCAAGTCCTGGTCCCAGTACTGCCCCCTCACGAGGCCAGCCTCTGTGGCGAGCTCGTTGTTGGGCTGTGTGTCAAGGTCCTGTGAGCGACGGGCAGTCCATAGGAGCCATACGCCAGCAGGGAGCCACACGCGGACATGTTTATGGGGTGCTGGGTGCCACGAGCATAGGTTCAACACGTGTGCAACATGCAACATGCAACATGCGTTCGCACCAACGCAGGCCAACATGTGAGTGTCAATGTGTGGTGATGTAGTGGGGATCCATTTCCTTGAGAACCTTTTGCGCGACTGTGGTGACAAGCTCGGGCATGCAGGTACAGGTCCACATGGTGCCTCTCTTAGGCTTTGAAGGGTACCCAGCTCCCTGCTAGCTAACTGACTCCCTGCCGTTTTACAGGGCCACCAGGGATCATTGGGTGGCCACCAACACATTGTCCAAGCCTATGGCTTAGGAGACGGGAACAGACGAAGGGTGGTGCAGGTTGACAGTGTCATCTCTTACTTTCGATCCCTGAGACTATGCCTGCAGCACCGCAAGCTCAGCTTGCGCAAAGCCGTGTAAATGATGATGAAATGAATGCCTCTTTTCAGGCCATGCTGATGTTCATGACTAGCATGATTCATGACTAGTACATGGCAATGCTGCACTGCTTGCAGCCATCCCGCCCGCGTCCAACACAGCTGCACACACATGGAACAGGCCGTTGTGTCCCTGCAGTGTTGTGTAAGCGGCTGGCAAGTGTATCCCTGCATTATGCAAGCGGCTAGGCCGCGCACCGTGCAAGAGAAGATGGACAGCAAGTTGGACACGACCGAGGGGTAGAAGAAGAAGGCAGCCGTCCTGCAGGGCCAATAAGGATACTGATGAGTCAACCCAAATGATTGGAAATGCATTGTAATATATGATCATGATTGGAAAATCATGTACGTATTTGATCATGGTCATATAATGATTATATACGGTAATCTTGTACGTATATAATCATGATCAGAACGCATCAGGATCATATAATCATGTACGTACAGTATGCTAAAGGCTCAGGCAGTTGCTCATCATGGCATCGGCAGGCATATGTTACTGCTGCTGCACTGTGCAAGTACAAATAAATGGAATAATGCACGACTGTACGGCTGCACGCCAAACGTTACGCAAGGAACACAGGCATTCACAGCAGCGGCACGCACAGCCATGTGACGGTCATGCGGTTCTTCATGTATTGCGAGAAGCTGCCCATCTCCTGCAGTACACATGGTTCAGATGCATGCATTAAAGCATGTTGTGTTGGCCAGGTACAGCACCAGTGTGGCCGCCCCTCATTGCAGCATCAATTATGACCACCGCGTTTCCTCCAGATGCCCAGAGCCATGGTGACCTCTGGTCCTGCTACCATCACCAGCAACCTACACTCCTGGCCCCCTCACACCCCGATCCCCTGCCAGCTCACCGCGCGGTTGTCGATGCCCTTTTTCCGCGCGTACCAGCGCTGGCCGTGGAACATGCCCACCCATACAAAGCTCATGGCGATAGAGCAGTAGATGGGCGCAGTCACCGCAACAATGACCTGCGGGCCCCATAGATTAGCAGGAGGCACTGTGTTGGGGGCTTTGAAACGCCGTGTTATTATTATCATTACTGTGTTGGGGTAGGGTATAGTGCTTGCCAGTAGATGGGCAGTTGGGCCCCCGCTTGCCCCTGCAACATGAAGGTGCTCCTAGTACAGCACGGGTAGGCCAGCTCTGAGTGTGCATGGCCTCAGGCATTGGATTGCCCTAGCAGGTGGGCGCATCAGCATGCTGTGTCCTAAGCCACCCCAGCAGCAAATGGGAGGTGCGCGGTGCGTGCGCAGCAGCCAACAGCACAGGGTTGAGAGCGGGATACAGTTGCAGGGGGGCTGCCACGCACGCGAGCTGTGCACGCGACGCGCATCACCTTGATGATGGCCTTTGACATGGCCGGGCCGTAGTCAGGCAGCGAGCAGTCAATGGACACACTGGTGCCTGGCACACTCGTGATTGTGTTGTACACGCGCATGTAGGAGGAGAACTTGGTGGGGAACTCGAGCGGCACGTTGCGAACCATCGCCAAGACTTGGATCTGCCAGCAAACGTCCAGCAGGAGGCCAGCAAGCGTCACGACAAGGAACTGATCAGTCCAGTGCAGGGCACTACGCACATGTGAAGATGCAGTACACTACAGCAGTCCAGTACAAAGCACTACGCAAGTGGCAGCACAGTACACTACAGCAATACAGTGCACGGCACTATGTACATACGGCAGTACAGCACACTACACCAGTTCAGTGCAGGGCACTGTGCATGTACGATAGTACAGAGCACTACAGCAGTACAGTACAGGGCAGTACGTACATACGACACAAAGATCTTGAGTGTTGTGGGGTCGTTCAGAGCGCTGTCAGGTGAGCTGGGCACTGTACTGTGCCGGCCGCTGCTGGCAGGCGCGGCCGCAGCCACCTTTTCAGAGTCCACGCCCTGTGATTGGATGGTGGGGTACATGGCGCTGCCGCCGCCACCAGTGCTGGCCTGTGTGCGCCACAATACAGGTATGGCACATGTCAGGAGAGGGTCGATGTGTCTGAACTGAATGAACGGAACTGAATGTTCGGAACGGCTTGAATGATATTGGTGTTGAATGGTTGAGAAAAAGCAACACACACGTCTGGCGAATCAGGGTATGCACGTGCAGACATGTTAGGGGTGACTGGGGCCGGGGGGCCAGGGGCAACTCAAGAGCATCCAATCAGGGTTTGTCTGCATGTTTTTCCACGCGCTGGTGGAGCTGTTCTCCTCCCTCTTATGCTGCCTGTGCGTGGCACGATTGGCGCTCCACTCATTCATGCAACTGCCACTCACAATGTCCAAGGTCACCGACTCGCCACCCTGTGCACCGGCACCTGGATACCAGGGCGCCGGCGGGCGCACACTGCGGCCGTGCACGTGGCCTCCCTCCTTTTCGGCTGAGTCACGGTCATCCACATGCCCAGCGCCCGGCCCACCTGCATGCACATCATGCTGTGGCGCCACCCCACCGCTCCCATAGCCGCTGCTGGTGCTGGGGCCAGCAAATGGTGAGATCTGAGGATCCGGTGAAACAGCGGCCTGGGCTGTGCGGCTGGCACTCATCCCCAGAGCAGCGACAGCCACATCCGCCACACTGCCTAGGAAGCCACGGCTGGGGGCCGGAGGCCGTGGTGGCATGCCCGCACCCCCTGGTGTGCCATCTCCGCTGCTACGGCTCGGAAGTGGTGGCCCCGGAGAAGAGGAGGCGCCTGCACCTGGAGCTGCACCCGCCATGCTGCTGGCCGCGCTTGCGTAGCCCGCGCTGCTGCTGCTGCTGCCGGCCACGCTGTTGTTCGCGCGGGAGCGGCGGCGCAGCTGCTGGTGTGCAGACATGAGGCTGGTGCTCGCGGCGTGAGCATCCAGCGCCTGAAGAATCATGGGGCTGCCACCTGCCGCTGGCGCACTGCCTGCAGGGCCTGGCAGGCTATAGTCTGGTGGTGGAGGCAGCATCATGCCAATCACATCCTCCGTGTACCCCCCTGTACCCAGGTCATTCAGGCTGCCAGATGGCAACCCTGATGGTGCTGGCAGCTGCGGCTGCGGGTGAACACTGGCACTGAATGGACCAGATATGGACACAGGCGGGCGTGGAGGAACGTCAACCACGCCCTGGCTGGCCCCCATGCGTGCCGCAAGCGCAGACGAATGGTACTGCTGCTGCTGCTGCTGCTGCTGGGGCACGGGCGGGGCAGACAGAGGTGGCAGTGGTGGGAGTGGTGGGAGCGGTGGCAGGGGAGGGAGGCCGCCCCCGCCGGGCAGCCCACCTAAGGGTGGGTAGCCTGTGCTGATCTGGCCAGCGGAAGGCAGCGACGGGTACGCGGGCCGTGCGGCAGCAGCTGCCTGAGCTGTAGGAGACACAGCCTCTGAGCCGCTCTCCCAAATCACAGGCGGCATGCTGATGGTTGTATGCATCAGCAGCTGAGGGTGGCTGATGCCCAGTGGCAGGAGGCCAGTGGGGGATGCGTACTGGATGGTGGCAGGCGTACCGTCGACACCACTCGTGCGGTACGTGAGGGAGTGCTGGGAGGGGGTGGCCGCAACTGACTCCTTGTCCCCCCTGAAGCGTTTTGCGAGCGCCATGCGCCGCATGGACACCCGCAGGGTCATCGCCAGGCCCACCAATGTGAGTAGGGACATGAGGGAGTAGAAGAGTGTGTTGATGCTCCAAGGCGGACAGCGCTTGCACTTGCCTGAGTCGGTAGCACCCCAGCCAGCCATGCATGACCCACACACATTCCCTGCAGCCAAGGAGCATGCAAACGATGTCAAGAAACGATGTGAGCTGAGAGCTTCTTTGCTTCAATGTTTAAAGGAACACTGGACATGCACGGTATGGTATGCACACATATGCTGCAGCTGGATCAAGATAAGCCATCAGCAGGCAACTCCCTGCGTGCTGCAAGCAGAGTAGAGCTGACCACTGCAGGGTAGACCTCAGGTACCGGCCTTCAGGCCATCAGCCATAACGGCCACAGGACCCAGCATTTGCACTCCTAGGTTCCCTGACCCAAATCCTTCAACATTGTAAGGATGACACCTACCCATGTAGCCCTCGCTGCACAGCGCATCGCCGTACAGCTGTACTGCAAGCGGCAGCGTGTCATTGCCACTGTCCTGCAGCGCCTTGTGCTGCGCCAGCAAGCCAGTGATTTCATAATTCGAGAGCAGTGCCATCCACGCAGGGTTGGATTGCGGGCCCGCCGCCAGCTGCTGCAGAACGGCGTCTGGGTTGGACAGCAGACGCTGCAGCTGCTCCTCTGCCGTCTCCGCAGTTGCGTTGGCAGCGGTGCGCGCAAGCTCCGCGCCCGCGCTCGCCAGCAGCGCCGCCTGCAGCGCGGTGATGAGCTCTGCACGGTTGGGAAACACGCACGCCTTGCGGTTGGGGCACTCCTGCACCGCCTCAGAGAACGGGTTGGTGTGCCAGAAGCCGTCGGAGGGCACTATGATGCCACGCAGCCCTGAGGAGATGCTCTCCTGAGCGGTGGCCGCCATGCTGGAAAGGTTGTAGATGGACGAAGCAACGGTGTCTGAGCCCACAGCCACGCCACACTCGGCGTCATCTGGACATGACTGGCACGCTGTAGCCGTCGGGTCTGCAGGTGTGGTCAGGACAGCGCACATTACCGCAACGATGTCTCGCATTGAAACATGCTTGAGGTATCAGTGGTTATGCAAGACTGTGCGGCGTTCGGGGGGGGGGGGGGGGC